>MU225648.1:603661-632292 GCA_018584345.1 Thuja plicata | reverse complement strand
AGATCCAAGCATCCCATCTCCTCCACTCAATGATCCTTTATCGCCTCCAATTCCAACTATCCCACCACCATTACTCTATCCCCTTGGTCCACTTACATTCATCTATGGTGGTCCACTTAAAGCAACATAAATAAATTTTATGTCCACCATTTACACTCCTCTTGATAATGGACTAATATCTTGTTCCCTAAGAAAGAAGTACCCTATTGTGGATCGAATGCTAAAAAAATGGAATTATCAAGGCAAAGGCGCAGGCATAAATGAGCAAGGTATCCTGGAGCCCATTTAGGTTAAAACACATCCACGATCTTGTGGTATTGGTTACGCACCTAGAGGCCCTTCTTCCAAAACTGTTGGTACAACTAAAACAAATTTCATGAGTCCTTTCAAACCCTCCATTACATCTTCCTATCATCCCTCTAAAGCATATAACGCCACCCCCCCTCCTCCATCCTTGCAACCCAAGACAACCTACCATATTCCTCCTTCATCCTCTCCATCCGTTTTGGGCCCCTATGTCCCAAAATCTCATCCCACATCTTATTCCACTCCTTCCTTCATCCATCAATCCCATATAAACAATCCCACCACTTACATTCCCAATCGGGATCAACAAAGGCACATACCCATGCACCCCATCTACCATCCTACCTCCACCATTCCATCTATATTTCCTCCATCTCATGCAAGCTCTCATATCTCTCCCAATGCTACTCCCTATAATTTGCATGCCAAATCACTAATGCATAAAGAAAAATTTCCGCAAAATGCTAAAGATTGTCATGTCCACTTCAAGAGACATACTCCAGCAAAAGCAAATCCACTCAAAAAATGCACTACATCCCATAGGCCACAAAGGCCCACAAAAGAAAAAGAAAAAAATATGTGGGTCCCAAAGAAAAAATATAACATGCATCTAAAATAAAAATCCATTGTGGCATTCGAGGTTACTGATCCTCTAGCTGAGCATTCCTCTCCTCCATCTTCAAAATCTATTTTGGGTCCTTATGTCCCACAACTTCCTACCATGATTCCTACATCACATCCATAGGTACCATTCGCTTTGCATTCACTCTTCCCACCTCCCTCGCAACATGTGCCAATGTTGATCCTGAGAGCATCCACCTATCCCACTCACTTTCCATCATTTTATCTGAATACTTCCAACTATCATATCCCTTAACCGACATATCTCCCCCCGCATAACCATCTTATCCCTGCATTTTCACAAGTCACTCATCCCACATAAAGTTGTACCAACATATCGTGATCAACACCAAAAGCAGCAATGCAAAGCAAAAGTAGAACAAGAAAGCAAAAATAGAAAACCAAAAAAGGAAAAAAAAAAGAGAAAAAAGAAGAAGAAAGAGAAATCAATTCGTCCACTGGTGAAAACTTGGTAAACAAGTGCCTTGGACAAGTACCATGATGAAACCTGGTAAAAAAGCGTCATGCGTAGTTCCTCCATCCAGTTGCTCTCTGCACTTAGGGGCAAGTTCCTTCTGGCCACCATCCATCTACCATCCATATCCTGACTTGTCCTTTTCACTTCCTCCATCCTCCTCTGAATCTTGATGAGAAATATACAGGCCACCATATCTACATGCTTTTGGACATCTCTTGACATCCATCTCCCATCTCCATCTTTATCCACCCTTCGTCCTATCTTTCATTCAAACTCCGTCATTCTCTTGTTATCCTCTCTTCCATCCTATCGTACCCCCTCCTAATGCTTCCTCACACGCATAACCTATCCTAAGTGGGGGCATTCTAATCCTTGGTGACATAGTCCTTGGAGACCTTCTCGTATCCACCTGTCATTTACCAATCCTCCTCTCCTATCCACAATCCTTCAGCTATCCATCCATTCCTCTACTAAAATCCTTCCATCCAACACTTCCCTCTCCGCATTCCCTAGCGTCTCCTCCATCTTCCAATTCCTCCTTTCATATATCCCATCATTTGTTACCTCCCTTGTCATTGGTGTTTATCTCTAGGCTATCCCCTTGCACCCAATGCCATCCAATCCTATCCACATCCTCCAGCTATCCAAAGTTTAGTAGCAATCAGTCCATCCAAGCACACCCTTAGCCTTGCTCCAAGATTTGATCACAATCCACTCATCATCATTGGGATGCATCCTTCCCAATCCTTGTATTTTCTTTGGGATTACATCGTCCCCACATCTAGAGCACCCCATCCACAATTCCTCTATCTTGGCCTTTTGGCTCAATCAGGGAAACATCATGCATATCTACCTCATCTCATCCATTCTCTCTGAGCTTCTTGTGCTTTCAATTTGTACATATCTGGTCTGCGTCAAGTCTTGTGTTCGGTCCTGCTTGTACATATCTTGCGTCCTTGGTCGATCTCCTTGCAGAAAGTGATCCAGTTCCATTCTGAATCTTGTGCTTTAGCAAGTTCCTTATGACGAAATCCTATTTCAACAATTCGATCGTCATCACATCTTTGGCCAATCAGATTCACAATTGACATCTTTCTGGAAATGGGTCCTTGAGGATGTATCCTTCCTCTCGTTGACCTAAATCCAATCATCTTTCAGGAAATGGGTTCTTGAGGATGTATCCTTCCTCTCGTTGACCTAAATCTAGATCATCATCATCACTGGGTTCTTGTAGGATGTATCCTTCCTCTTGACCTAATCTCAATCTAATCATTATCCCATATCGTTTCTCTCTGGCAAAAGGCGTCTTGTTATTGAATTTTTGATCTTGAAATTTGATTTTGATTCTTGGTTATCATTCCTGATTCTCTCGGCTATTCTTCTCCTCAAAGTTGCCATGATTTTTATATCATGGTATGCTGTGAATGGATGCACATGGGATACAAAACTTGATCTTTTTGTTTTCTTCTTGCGAGTCAGTCGGGTATGACCCTTGAATGTATGTAATCTGGTTTGGTTTGCATGCTGCACTTGAGAAGTGTCGTTTGCTTGTGGGATTTTCCAGCATGATTTCCACAATGGCTCTTCTGGGACTCGTGTGATGCTGGGGAAACCCTCGCGTGTTTATTGTGTCAGTCCTCTACAACACCAGTGACAAGGCCTCGTATTCCTAGTAACCTTGGCATGGTCTCTAGCATTGCTATATCAAAATAAGTGCTCAACTACATGGCGGTATTCCTTCCCGAAATACCCCTTGCTCAAGCTTCAAGAAAAACCCTTCCTACCATCCCATTCCCAGCAAATCCATCCCTTTTAGTCCAATCAAATCCTGTCTCAAACCTAACCCTTCATCCTTGATGCAAATCTGACTCTCCCATCCCTCATTCTTCTATCCCCCCTTCCTTTTTCTTCTATCATGTCTCTTTTGGCCGTCTTTTTGCGATGTCGCCAGGGCTTCGCCTTTTCTCCCTATCACCCTCTTGAGGGGGCATCATACCTATCCAACTTCTATCCTAATCGTCACTCTGGGGCAACTTCATTGCCTACATCCACTTCTTCACATCGTCTATTGTTTTAAACATCTTTGAAATAGTGTTATTCTAACACTATGTCGAAGAGGGGCAAAATGTAGACACTTAAATCTGAGTACCTTAATCAATCATATTTAGTGCCTTCTAGGACATATCAACTAAGTAATTAAGCATTACCTAATTGACCTATGTCATCCTCTAACCCTAATTAATTCAATTAATTGGCTATAGTCCTGGTTAATTATTAGAAGCAACCAATAGCTTAATAGATAATTAAATCCTTATTCCTCCTATTATTGAATGAATATGTTAAATCATTTAATTCATTCATTAATATTCTCTTTAACCCCTAACCTAACCCCTCTCAACTACCTAACCTTGAGTCTGAACTCAACCCAACCCTTTCACACATGCTAACCCTTCCTTATCCCCCTAATCACCCTTCTTATCTCCTAACCCTAATTCAAATTCTATCCCTAACCATGTCACATTCCTAATCCTTGATTAGGAACTCAACCCCCAAAGTCAAAGTCAACAATCTCAATCCAAGCCTATCCGTATGCACATAAGGCTCTTACACCTTCATAAATGCCTCTTACATCCTCATTAAGGCTCTTACACCCTCTTCAAGAGACCTTATCCCCTAAATTCTTCCCTCATCCCCTTGTCCCATTTCCCTAAATGGTCACATTCCTCTCCGCTTTCAACCCAATCCCCTTGTGACAAGTGTCACAATTTGATTCACTTGAAGAAGTACAATCCATGTGCTGTCTTCTAGTGGCATCTGGGCCTCTCATGAACTTTGCATATGAGCCCTTGGTTTTCCTACCCATTGCCTATATAAGGAACCCATTTCTTTCATATTTTCAATTCACCTTCCATATAGAGTTATAATGCTATTTTGTGAGCAAATTATAAATCCATCTTTTAGAGAAGAGTTATAATGCCAGTTTGGGATCATAGCTTGAAGCTTGAAGCACATCCATGAGCACACATCCACAACAAATGGACAAATCCAATGAACAAAATGGAGTTTGAATGAGCTTGTAGGAGGTTTGCACTTTCTTCATTTAGCTTATTTCAAGTTTTCATTTTATGTCTTAGCATGTATGTAGCTTAGATTCTTAGTTATTGAATGCTTTATTTATTATCGTGTTCCTTTATAACTAATAATTTAGATTATTAGTTGTAGAGTGTTTTGATTCGTTATTATGCCCATTTACACCTAATTTTCATAGCTCACAATCAATATTGATCTACAATTGATATCTAATATGGAATCTCACTATTTAATATTGATATCAATATCAATATTATTATATTGATGTTTTATAACTCTCACCAATATGTAAAGAGGACTGAATACATATTTCACTGATTATCCAATGAAATGGATTTGATAACACATATATATGTTTAATGTCTCACATAAGTCTCACGAAGAGTTATGTCTCTTCGTGAGACATTAACAATATACAAATCAGTGTGTAACGAATACAATATTAGATGCCATCATCGACTTAATCAATATCGATAATCATTGTCAACTTAACAACCGACATCATAATCGGTTCACACAACATATTAGCCGATACCATAATCAAGTAAAACAATGTTATTGGTATATGATAGCAATCAATATCAATATGAATATAGTTTGGAAATAGTCAACACCATAAAAAAAATATCATTATCGGTAATGATGATCAATGTAACAATCGAAACCATAATAGACTTTAATCAAATTCATTTTCATTAACAATGGTCGATACCATAATTGACTTTGGTAATATCATTTATGATTTTGGTCGATACCATAATCAACTAAAATATTATCAAATCAATATCAAGTTGATATTGTTATTAAATTTATTAATTAATAAAGTTGATAACAATATCAACTTTGAATATTATAGATATTACTTTGAATAGTACTAGTTATCATTTATTATAACTATTACAAGAATGATAATGAAACTTCAAGAATTTTGGAAATGATAAGATCATCACACATATAATGAGAACATATAATATTATTATATTATGATGTAATCATAATATAATATTGTACGCATAACCATATATTATCTAATGAAGAATAGATATCAAATGCTTAAGGCCAATAAGCCAATTGAGCATTTGATTTCATCGGTTATATAATATGACCGAAGCTACAAAACATTAACACTCCCTCTTAGCTAGGGAAGATGAATTCTATCCTTCAATAGATCTATGAAAAGTAGATATCACCTCATTGTGATATCATGAGAGATGACATATCCATAAATATCAAGTCACATGATATTCACCATGATTCTCAAGTAAGAGAAAGATATCACCTCATTGTGATATCAAAAGTTATGGCTTATCCACGGATAGCAAGTCTCATGATATCCACCATAAATCTCATGATATCAGGAGAGACGGTCTACAAATAGAAACACTTATGATATTCACCAAAGGCTCACAATATCCATTATGGTATGTGCACTAGCATCAACCATATGATGCCTAACATAGGGATATAAAATTCATGGCATATCCACAGATATTAAATCACATAATATCCACCATGAAATATCTCATTAATTTAACTTGTTGTGGTTATCCACCACTTAGTTAATATCAGTTAAGATATATCAACTATCATGACATGTCCACGGATATCAAGTCACATGATATCCATCATGATAATGTGGCTAATCATTGTAAAGTTGTCACCTCACAATATTAACCAAAATTAAAGTGTTCATCATTAAGAGATCATCGCCTCTCAATGATATTCACAGGGGGCCCATAAACCAATTAAGTCACGGTGTCACACACATGACATCCATCATGAACCATATCAGAGGGTGGATCCAACATGTCTATTCCTAGAGGGTGGAACAAGAGCTATCACCTCAAACTTCTCTATCTCAGAGAAGAATGCATGACAAGGGCTGATGCCTCAATTTTCTCATAGAGGAATGAATTAAGGTACATATCAAGAAATAATTGATGCTAAGACTCCTTAGCAAGGGATTCATTCTCGAAAACTTCAAGCTAGTCTCAAAATGCACAAACTCTGCTTTGACAAGAGGCTTGGTGAGAATATCAATCGTTCATTCTTCAGTGATAATGTGCCTTGTCTAAATACTAAAGAAACCTTCTCTCCATGGTCTACTCCCTGTGAATCACTATGATCAAAATCCTCAAAGATCAATTCGGCAGATCCTCTAGCAGCTCCCTCTGTTGCAGAAGCATACACGACCTTAATCATGAAAATGTCTTGCTCCAAGAGACTCATCATCTGGTACATGATTATTTACACCATGTTAAAATTTTGAGCACAACATTATTCGTAGGAGTAGTTTCTCGTACACAAATGTACTTGTCTGATCTCATAGAAACATGAGTGAATGTAATAAATTGTGGATTTATCCCTAGACTTGGCAACATAAAAAATTCATGATAATGTGGCTTCCATATGAAGATCCAAGTACATGCATAAAACTCTTGAACTTCTCATCCAAGGTTGGCTTAAATGAAATGTCAGACTTCTCCTAAATGTGATATCAACCTTTTGACCTCCTCATCCAAGGTTGCCTTTGATAGATTGTCAGACTCACTTCGAATCTGATGTCCATCTTCAATTCAGTTCAATAACTGCAAGTATCAAGTTTTATTTCCCTTGAATGAAATTTATTATGCTTCTTGATATGTCCTGAAGACATTCCAAAGAGATATTACAAATAGTTGATAAAACTAAACTAGCTCAAATGGAAATACCAATCATAGAAGCATACAAGATTTATCATCCAAATGTTATAGCATGAACTAATGAACATTATTCAAGAGTTTGAAATACTTATCTCTTATGTTGGTACATCGTAGAGCTAGTGCTGAGATGGGTCACAAGACTGTAGTACTTGGTTCTTTCTTTTCTACCTTGCTGGTTCCAAGAAAAGCACCAAGAATGTCACAACCATGTATTGCATATCTTCTATCCGCTCCTTCTTGGTTGTTATAGTTTCCTGGTCACTAGAGAATTCATCTTGACATGATCTTCTTCATCTGAACCAATATAATCCTAGATAGTAAATTTAAACAAATCCTCTAGTTGCTTCATCTCTCACAAAAGGATACCCTTCTTACACAATCCCAATCATAGAAGATTTCTTTCTCCAAAAGACTCACATCATCTAGCATGATCCATATGTCATGAAAGTAATAGATCTAAGATTATTTTGGAGCTACTTTCATAAGATCGAGTCTTGCACAATGCCTTGGTAGTATACCTAATGCAACATTCTTCTTTTCTTGCTAGAATATCCCTAAAGACAAAGAAAAAGATCAAGGCAAATAGCTCTTATGAATACATATAATAGAGTGACTACAATAACAAATAAACGTACTATTAAAAAGATAATAAAAGTATTTATCCCATGATTCACGAGCATTTTCAAGTCATCATCCTTCCTGATGCAAGTTTCTCCAATGAAGGTCCTATATGTTGGTGGTTTCTTCTACCATGAGGATGTTCCATGAGGTTCATGGCCACACCATGTACCTGGGGCTAGAAAAACATATAATATGTATTTCCATTACCATGGCAACTTTTGTTCCTTGACAACATACATCCTTTGAAAATACACGACATCATTGGATCATCATACACAACCCATTATGTAGTGCACACCACTTATTAGAGAACACATGTTTCTTCGTGTATCGTACTTCCAGATTGGTATAAATAGAGGTCGTATTCATAGGCATTCAAAGGTCATACACAATTGATAGTGAGAGTACATTGCAATTTGCAATTCATTACTTTCTTCAAGCATGAACTCCATCCATTCTTTAGCATAAGAAGTTATGTTGCAATATCCCTTCCGAGCTGCTATATACTCTTTGATCATACCACTAAAAATCTAATCCATATTGGCTCATAAGAATACAACCACAAGCTAATCATTCAAACAACATCCACGTCTTTCAATATATGTTCATGGTGACAAGTGATAATTACAGATATTGTTCCTTCACATGTGATTCATCTCTGCTTATATAATATGATTGGATCTTCCTTAGATTGGCTTTGAAGATCTACCTTCAAGCTATTAGGCTTTATAGAAGGAACCTCGCTCTAATACCATGTTAAATTTTTGATCAGATTATAGTATTATTTTAATTTTAATCTCAGATCTATGTATGATTCTTCAATGTTGATAAATCTAAGTGGTTTAATCTCATTATTGATTTCCTATAAATCAATATATGGGCTGATACAATATGATATTGATAAGTAGCAATGTCTAATATAATCTTACCCAATAAGATTAATATTAACTTGAATATGCTTTGATAACTTATATCAATCTGCTAGTATCAACCTTATGAATATCGATCTAACAATAGCAATCTTCTTTATGATATTGGTTTACTTATATTATAAATCTTCTTGTCTCCTGCAAGATCAATCATCTAGCTGTCCTGATCTCCTTATATTGCTGTATCCATGATAGTATGAATGTGATCATCTTATCAATATTGATCACCGTTGATACTTGTTGTTTACACTTAATGTTTTTTGTATACAGTTTGATATTATAAGCAATTTTATCTCACAAGAATATCAGTGAATTATTTTATATCAATATTGATCTACAATTGATATCTAATATGGAATCTCACTATTCAATATTGATATCAATATCAATATGATTATATTGATGTTTAATAACTCTCACCAATATGCAAAGAGGACTGAATATGATTATCCAATGAAATGGATTTGATAACACATATATATGTTTAATGTCTCATGAAGAGGCACACCTCTTCGTGAGACTATAAGTCTCACAAAGAGTTATGTCTCTTTGTGAGACATTAACAATATTCAAATCAGTGTGTAACGCCAATAGTCAACGCCATCATTGACTTAATCAATATGGATGGTCATTGTCAACTTAATAGTGGATATCATAATCGGTTCACACAACATATTAGCAGATACCATAATCAACTAAAACAATGTTATTGGTATATGATAGCAATCGATATTAATACAAATATAGTTTGGAAACAATCGATACCATAAACGACAATATCATTATCGGTAATGATGATCAATGTAATAGCCGAAACCATAATCGACTTTAATAAAATTCATTTTCATTAACAATGGTCGATACCATAATCTACATTGGTAATATCATTTATGACTTTGGTCGATAGCATAATTGACTAAAATAATATCAAATCAATATCAAGTTGATATTGTTATTAACTAATACTATTCAAAGTAATATCTATAATATTCAAAGTTGATAACAATATCAACTTTGAATAGTATTAGTTATCATTAATTGTAACTATTACAAGAATGATAATTAATCTTAGAGAATTTTGTAAATGATAAGATCATCGTACATATAATGATAACATATAATATTATGATGTAATAATAATATAATATTGTATGCATAACCATATATTATCTAATGAAGAATATATATCAAATGCTTAAGGCCAATAGGCCAATTGAGAATTTGATTTCATCGGTTAGAATAATCTGATTGAAGCTACAAAACATTAACACTCCCTCTTAGCTAGGGAAGATTAATTCTGTCCTTCAATAGATCTATCAAAATAAGATATCACCTCATTGTGATATCATGAGAGATGGAATATCCATAAATATCAAGTCACATGATATTCACCATGAATCTCAAGTAAGAGAAAGATATCACCTCACCATGATATCAGGAGTTCTAGCGTATCCATGGATATCAAGTCTCATGATATCCACCATAAAGTTATCATCTCATGATATAAGGAGAAATGGTCTACAAATATCAAAACTTATGATATTCACCAAAGACTCACAATATCCATTATGGTGTGTGCACTAGCATCAACCATATGATGCCTACCATAGGGATATAAATTTCATGGCATATCCACAAACATTAAATCACATAATATCCACCATGAAATATCTCAGTAATATAACTTGTTGTGGTTATCCACCACTTAGTTAATATCTGTTAAGAGATATCAAATATCATGACATGTCCATGGATATCAAGTCACATGATATCCATCATGATAGTATGGTTAATCATTGTAAAGTCGTCACCTCACAATATTAACCAAAATACAAGTGTTCATCGTTAAGAGATCATCAACTCTCAATGATGTTCACAGGGGACCATAAACCAATAAAGCCATTGGGTCACACACATAACATCCACCATGAACCATATAAGAGGGTGGATCCACCATGTCTATTCCCAGAGGGTGGAACAAGAGCTATCACCTCAAACTTCTCTCTCCCAGAGAAGAATGCATGACAAGGGATGATGCCTCAAAATTTTCTCATTGAGAGGAATGCATTAAGGTGCATCTCAAGAAATCATTGATTCTAAGACTTGTTAGAAAGGGATTTGTTCTCCACAACTTCAAGGTAGTCTCAAAATGCACAAAATTTACTTTGACAAGAGGCTTGGTGAGAATATCAGTCATCTGTTCTTAAGTGATAATGTGTCTTGTCTAAATACTAAAGAAACCTTCTCTCCATGGTATACTCCCCCTGAATCACTATGATCAAAATCCTCAAAGATCAATTTTGCAGATCCGCTAGCAACTCCCTCTTAATCATGAAAATGTCTTGCTGCAAGAGATTGTCATCGTCTGGCACATGATTATTTACACCATGTTAAAATATTGAGCACACCATTATTCATAGGAGTAGTTTCTCACACACAAATGTACTTGTCTGATCCCATAGTAACATGAGTGAATGCAATAAATTGTGGATTTATCCCCAGGCTTGGAAACACCAAAAACTTATGATAATGTGGCTCCATATGAAGATCCAAGTACATGCATCAACCTCTTGACCTTCTCGTCCAAGGTTTCCTTAGATGAAATGTCAAACTTCTCCTGAATGTGTTATCAACCTTTTGAACTCCTCATCTAAGGTTGCCTCTGATATATTGTCAGACTCCCTCCGAATCTGATGTCCATCTTCAATTCATTTTTATAACTACAAGTATCAAGTTTTATTTCCCTTGAATGCAATTTCTTATGCTTCTTGATATGTCGTTAAGGCATTCCAAAGAGATATTCAAATAGTTGATAAAAATAAACTATCTCAAAGGGAAATACCAATCATAGAAGCATACATGATTTTTCATCCAAATGTTGTAGCATGAACTAATGAACATTATTCAAGGGTATGAAATACTTATTTGTTATGTTAGTACATCATAGAGATAGTCCTGTGTTGGGTCACAAGACTGTAGTAAGGTTCTTTCTTTGCTACCTTTCTGGTTCCAAGCAAAGCACCAAGAATGTCACAACCATGTATTGCATATCTACTATATGCTCCTTCTTGGTTGTTATAGTTTCCTGGTCACTAGAGAATTCATCTTGACATAATTTGAACAAATCCTCAATAATAAATTTGAACAAATCCTCTAGTTGCTTCATTTGTCACAGAAGTATACCCTTATTACACAATCCCAATCATAGAAGATATCTTTCTCCAAAAGACTCACATCATCTAGCATGATCCATATATGACATGAAAGTAATAGATCTAAGATCATTTTGGAGATACTTTCATAAGATCGAGTCTTGAACAATGCCTTGGTAGTATACCTAATGCAACATTCTTCTTTTCTTGCCAAAATATCCCTGAAGACAAAGGAAAAGATCAAGGCAAATAGCTCTTATGAATACATATAATAGAGTGACTACAATAAGCAAATAAATGTAGTATTAAAAAGATAATAAAAGTACTTATCTCATTATTCATGAGAATTTGCAAGTCATCATCCTTCCTGATGCATGTTGCTCCAATGAAGGTCCTATATGTTGATGGTTTCTTCTACCATGAGGATGTTCTATGAGGTTCATGGCCACACCATGTACCTGGGGAAATAAAAACATATGATATGTATTTCCATTACCATTGCAACCTTTGTTCCTTGAAAACATACATCCTTTGCAAACACACGACATCATTGAATCATCATACAAAACCCATTATGTAGTGCACATCACTTATCAGAGAACACATATTTCTTCGTGTATCATACTTCCAGATTGATATATATATAGGTCATATTCATAGGAATTTGGAGGTCATACACAATTGATATTAAGCGTATATTCTAATTTGCAATTTATTACTTTCTTCAATCATGAACTTGAACCATTCTTTAGCATAAGAAGTTATGTTGCAATATCCCTTCCGAGCTGCTACATACTCTTTGATCATACCACATGTAATCTAATCCATATTGGCCCGTAAGAATACAACCGCAAGCTAAACATTCAAACAACTTACACGTATTTCAATATATGTTCATGGTGACAAGTGATAATTACAGATATTATTCCTTCACATGTGATTCATATCTACTTATATAATCTGATCGGATCTTCCTTAGACTGGCTCTGAAGATCTACCTTCAAGCTATTAGGATTTATAGAAGGAACCTTGCTCTGATACCATGTTAAAGTTTTGATCATATTGTAGTATTATTTTAATTTTAATCTCAGATCTATGTATGATTCTTCAATGTTGATAAATCTAAGTGGTTTAATCTCATTATTGATTTCCTATAAATCAATATATAGGCTGATACAATATGATACTGATAAGCAACAATGTCTGATATAATCTTATTTAATAAGATTAATATCAACTTGAATATGCTTTGATAACTTATATCAATCTGCTAGTATCAACCTTATGAATATCGATCTAACAATATCAATCTTCTTTATAATATTGGTTTACTTATATTATCAATTTTCTTGTATCTTGCAAGATCAACCATCTTGCTGTACCGATCCCCTTATATTGTTGTATCTATGATAGTATGAATGTGATCATCTTATCAATATTGATCACTACTGATACTTGTTGTTTACACTTAATGTTTTCTGTATACAGTTTGATATTATATGCAATTTTGTCTTACAAGAATACCTGTGAATTATTTTATATCAATATTGATCTACAATTGATATCTAATATGGAATCTCACTATTCAATATTGATATCAATATCAATATGATTATATTGTTGTTTAATAACTCTCACCAATATGCAAATAAGACTGAATATATATTTCACCGATTATCCAATGAAATGGATTTGATAACACACACACACACACACACACACACACACACACACACACACACACACACACACACACACACACACACATGTTTAATATCTCATGAAGATGCATACTTCTTCGTGAGACTATAAGTCTCATGAAGAGTTATGTCTCTTCGTGATACATTAACAATATACAAAACGATGTGTAACAAATACAATAGTTGATGCCATCATCGACTTAATCAATATCGATGATAATTGTTAACTTAACAACCGATATCATAAATGGTTCACACAACATATTAGCCGATACCATAATCAACTAAAATAATGTTATTGGTATATGATATCAATCGATATCAATATGAATATAGTTTGGAAACATTCAATACCATAAACAACAATACCACTATCGGTAATGATGATCAATGTAATAGTCGAAACCATAATCAAATTTAATCAAATTCATTTTCATTAACAATGGTCGATACCATAATCGACTTTGTCATTTATGATTTTGGTCAATACCATACTCGACTAAAATATTATCAAATCAATATCAAGTTGATATTGTTATTAACTTTATTAATTAATAAAGTTGATAACAATATCAACTTTTGATATCATATATATTACTTTGAATAGCATTAGTTATCATTAATTATAACTATTACAAGAATGATAATGAATCTTAGAGAATTCTATAAATGATAAGATCATCACACATATAATGATAACATATAATACTATATTATGATGTAATCATAATATAATATTGTATGCATAACCATATATTATCTAATGAAGAATAGATATCAAATGCTTAAGGCCAATAGGCCAATTGAGCATTTGATTTCATCGGTTAGAATAATCTGACTGAAACTACAAAATATTAACAGTTACAACAAAATGTCAACGACTATAAATTTCACTATGAATTACAATATAAAAATGAAAAAAAGTTACGAACTCTAATCTACATCTCTCAACGTTGCATCAAAATTAGATTCCTCCAAGTCACTACCTTTGTGAGGGTTTGTCTCATCCAATGTAATCCCAACCGATCCCTTTGGTGCCTTATTAACCTAGATAGCATCTTTAGGATCATCATTCCATTGTAAAGTTGGAGTTTGTCAATACTTTGGAGTTTGACAATCCTAAAGTCAAAGAGAAACATGCCCAAGCACTAGCTTCTCCTCTTTTTTAGAGGTAAGTCATTGTGTGTGAATTATTTTAGACTTGTCAATTGTATACATCTTTCAAAGGTATTAATTAGCCCTTCTTTCACCTCTTCGTCATCACAAGGAAGCAACCTTCCAACCTTTGGTGCACACCTTTTGGGATTCAGAGAAAATGTTGCAATATGAAATAGGGCTCATTGTGTTCCACCTTTGCATCACAATGGGCTATATATGTTGTTTATATAATTGTGAAGTGTAGGATTCTTTTCCAAAATTGTTTTCTTTATCTTTTCAAGCATGTAAAATTCCTCAGATATCTCTTTAATATTAGGAGAGTTTGTATCAACATATCTAATGACATATACAACAAGTGAGATGAAAGAGAAAACAAATTTCAAAATGCAAACAAAAAGTAAAAATTAATTAATTGATAAGCTAGTAACTTCAAAAGTTAAAACATTGAACAATAAAATTAAAATATTAAAATAAAATTAATCATTTAATATTTAATAAAATAATATTATATAAATAGTAAAATCAATAATATCTTACCTCATAGTGGACAACCAATCGTTATCAAGATCCTTGTTTGATGAATCTCCCTTAGAGTTTGAATTAGGCTATATACTCCATCTTGAACTCACCATTATCAATTGTAAAGGCTCATGTACTTCAAGCATTTGTTTCTAAGAAAATGAAGTAATTGAATTTTCTTGTCTTAATAGGTTTGAGTAACTCCTTTGAAATTGTCATAAAGAGAGTGAGGTATGGTGGTTACAAATGAACATTTGAATATCTCTATATTTTCCACCACTTGCTTCACCCATTCTATTTTCTCTATCTTTACATGCATGAATACATGAGCTCCAAAAGATGTGTTTTTAAGCACTCTCTGACACCATACCAACCAATTATACACATGTTAAATCATTAACCACATGTGCATGACCCCAATCTCCTCTGTGACCTCTCCCAAAATGATAAATAGAAGTATGCATGTTTACACTTATTTGAAAAATCTACAAAAAATGAACAATCTAAAAAATAAGAGCTAGCTAGGCATGTGACTAGAATATTGATGTCTAATATTTATCCACTTTGTTTCTATATTTTCTTGATTACTGGTAAAAGTAGGTTTTTTAGGGGACCCAAAACCATTTACAAAGCACGAAGCAGAAGATAGTAAGAAGTAGGATCAACTAAAAAAATAACGCCAATAACGATTAGCCCACAGAAGGGAAGCAAAAACCAACAAAAAACCTAAAAACCAACAAAAAGACAAAAAAAACCAGCCAAAGCACTAGAGTTGGCATAATTTAGAATTTCAATTTTTTCCTCCAGGGTTTCATCCATTCTGGCCCGAATTTCATCCAAGCTCACGATACTTCTTTTCAGGTCTTTCACATTCTTCTTCATTGCGAGAGAATTCTTCTTGTTGCTTGCCCGGGTTCTAGAGTTTGGACCATTTGTAGCCACCTTAGCATCATTCTTTTGAACATCTTCCTCCCCCACGTAGCCTTCCAACAAGTTGACCAAGATTTTTAGATTTCTCTGGACGCTAACATACCATCCTTACTATGCTTAAGGATATCCATGATAGTGCCCTCCATTTTGTTCATCCTATTCTGCACATCATCGAGGATAGAGTTTAAATTTTGGGACAAGTTGCCCTCGTTGAGACCTTTTTCCAGCTTCTCCTGAAGGATGTCATTAGTAGCTTCCATCTTCCTGCATTTGAGGCTAAGCCTCTTTATCTTATGAAAGCACCACTTATTGTATCTGAAAGAGTACATAGCCTGAGCTTTGGCCATTTGAAGAGCCCCAATAGTAACTTCCTCCTTATCATCAAAGTATTCAAAGACCATTCTGATAGAGGATTCTATGACTCTTCTCTCACTGGTATTTGCGTTATCCTCTTTGGAGTAATCCTGGGTATCTTGAGAGACATGCATATCATGTCTCATGCCCTCCTCAAACTCATCCAGAATGGGAACTTCCACAACTTGAAAATTCCTCTTAGGGGTATTCTTCTCCGCATAGTGAATGACCGTATTTGCCAAGTCATGAAAATTTTGGGGATTTCGTAGAATGATGTCTTGAGAATTCTCATTGTCCCTAAACTCATTGACATTATCTGTATCCTCCATGCTACCCAACTTCTCTGTTTCTTTGTTCTGCTCCTCAGCCAAATTTTGTTCTTGTTTGTTCTACTCTGCGACCTCAACCTCCTTGTTCTGGGTTTCAAAATCCTTGTTATGGGTATCCAGAGTGACGGTATCAATAGTCTCATTCTTCTACTCAACATTCTTTCTATTCTCCTCACAGTCCCTGTTCTCTTCCTCACCCTTGTCCCGGGACTCGACAATGTCTTCTGAACCCTCTGTATCTTCCTCTTCATCATTAGGGTTTTTTTCATTCTGAGTTTCATAGAATTTCACTTCCTTTGAGTCCTTAGTGCCATTTTCTTCATCATGACTACTCTCTGTAACTTCTGTCTTCATAGACCTCTACTTCTTCGAACTTCTTTCTGGACTAGCCTCAGCTATCCGTTTACCCTTACCCTTAATGGGAGTTTTGACATTAGGGTTAGGGATGGAATCCCTTATGTATTCATAAATCAAAAAAATCAAACCTTCATATAGGATGGCCTTCTCATCCTTCTTCTTATCCTCATTTAGGATTTTAGTAAGAGAGCTACATAATAGGGGATGTTGATTGTATTCTTATACCTGAAATGATTAAGAAACATGAAATGATGGGATTGGGTCCGCGTGAACCGCCCATCGAGCGTAAAATAATCCATCACAACCAGAGGATTTTGCACCATATTTCCTTGATCTTACTGACATCAATGTATCCGTTGGCTCGGGCGTCTACGAAATCCTTCTTCTCCTTCTTTGATTTGGGAAACTTCTTGACTGCCATATCTGAGATTTTCCTATTTTTGTATAAATTTAAACCCTTGTTGGGTATACCCGTCACCTGGGCAATGAGATCAACCAAAAGGTTGATAGTCTTCCCATCCATAGTAATGGTCTCTCTTTTCTATCCTTCAAAAAATGTACGGGTCATAGTTTTACTAAACCCGTGAATATTTTCCAGAAACGGGGTAACACCTCCCTTCCTTAGTTCATGCAAAACCATACTCATTTATTTTCCTTGAAGCTTGAAACAATTAGAAAGTTCCTCCCTTTTGAGATCACCACCCATCATGGAAACCTTCAAATCCAGACTCTGTTTACTCTGCTCAGCTTCAAGAATGTGCATGCAAAAGTTAAACTTCTCGGCAAAGTTCGTCTAGTTGGAAATAGCTACCCAGAATGTGTGGGAGATTAAAGTGTTATCAAATCCAAATATGCCACTCCAATAATTCCAATAACTATCCACAGGCTCCATAGTACTCATACGTGTAACACTTGTCAACTTAGAGCATTACTTCTTTATGTGTGATTTTGTCATAATTAATTTTAGATTTAGTGTCGTCATTCAAATTTACAAAACTTTCCCACAGCGTGACATCACTAGACTTAACTCCTAAATTAGAGAAGCTATCCACCACGGAGTTTCTTTCCCTATACACATGGAATATATGCACTTGATTGCATTTAGAAATAATATCCTTCACCTTTGAAATCACGTTATCGATGGTCCATGAAGGTATAGCCTCACCTTTGAGACTCTTGATAATGTTCATTGAATCTCCCTCCAGCCAATTTTTTTTAAATTTGAGCTATTTAACATGTTGAAGGCCATGAAGAGCTCCCATAGCTTCAATAATGTGACTAGTTTGAATTCCCAGAGGTGCAACAATAGCACCAATGAAGTTGCCTTTTCTATCTCTAATTATGCTACCACACCCAGGAGGGCCGGGGTTGCCCTTGGCGACACCATCAAAATTGATCTTAATCCACCCTTTGGGAGGGGATCTCTAAACACTTTTCTCATGTTTACCCTCCTTAGTCTTGGTTTCATTGATATTCTAGCAAAGATACATGTTTCCCTTAGAAATATTTTCCTGGCATCCTCTAAGGACCTTTTCAAACACAGTGGAAGGATTACTAGGGTTGTCCCAAAAAATTATGTTATTCCTTTCTTTCCAAATGTTCCATGCCACATGGGGTGCCACTAGATTCCAAGTTTCATTGACCAAATCATTGGCATTAGGACTATGCCATTGCTGGATGAAATCCTGGATGGATTGGGGGAAAACCCAACAAATGTTACATATCTGCAAGAATAAAGACCACACCTATTGGGAAAAAGAGAAGTGAAAAAAGGTGGTTAGTATCTTTCTCATTTTCACAACAAAGACAACATATATTAGGGATAGAGAATCCCATTTTTTTTGAGGTTTTCCATATTAAAGGATTTATTTTGGATGAATATCCAATAGAAGATCTCAATCGTAGGCATAAGAGCTTTGTTCCAAGCCTTGGCCCAAAAAGGTTTGGGGTCAGGATAGTCAAATTGAAGTAAACTGGCCATAGCACAGAGAAGATCCCATTAGGAGTAGGACCCCAAACTAAAGAGTCATCCTTAGATTCACATATGCACTGGGCCAGAGGGATTTGTCAATACAATAAAAAACAAGATTTATACTAGCCAGTTTCACCCAGCTGTTGTTAACCCAATAATCTTTCACAAAAGTACCAAATCTGATTTTGCATCTATTTAAGGAGTCTTAAAAATCAAGGACGTCACATAGAGGCATATCCAACAACCAAGGATCATCACAAAAATTGATTCTTTGGCCACTACCCAGCTTCCATATCTTCCCCTTGCTGGCCATATTTCTAACATACTTAATATTCCTCAAGAAGATAGAACCTTCCACTTTTTCATTGTTAGATAGAAAAGAATCTATAGTAGGGAGATCATAGAGGTAATTTTGTCTACAAATGTTGTTCCATTCCTTAGGTTCCTCGTAGATTATCCACATCGTCTTGGCCAACAAGGCATTGTTGATAACTTTGACTGACCTTAACCCCAATCCCCCCATCTTTTTGGGTTTACAAACCTTATCCAAAGAAATCAAAGGGATACAATTTGTTTCCTCAGCACTAGACCAAAGGAATCTTTTTCGTATACTCTCAATCTTCTTAGAAAATTTCATAGAAATCTTAAACAGACTGAGAGCATAAATAACCAAGCTTTGCAAGGAAGATCTAATGAGGGTAACCTTACCCACCTGAGATAATATAGTTCCTTTCCAACCAACTAGTTTCTTGTTAAATTTATCAATAAGAGAATTCCAAAAGGAGTCAACAACATTCAGGCCAAGGGGGAGGCCTAAGTAGGAGGAAGGAAAGCTACTGATATTACAATCTAAGATTCTGGCTATCTTGGCCTACCTATCATTTGGGGTATTGATGAAGAATAAGGCACTTTTGTTCCAGTTAATCAGTTGGCCCGTAACATTAATGGTATAGACACTAAGGGCCTTTTTCATAGCCCTAGCTTCCTTGATAGTTGATGTTCCCATGGTAATAGTATCATCCAAAAATTGGGCGTGGGAGAAAGTAAGAGGATTGGAAGAAGGACACAACCCCTTGATAACACCCTTGTCCACCAGCAACTTAAAAAATCTCCCCAAGCATTCAACCAACAGAGTAAAAAGAATAGGAGAGATCAGGTCCCCCTGTCTGAGACCTCTGGAATGTTTGAAGAAATTAGAAGCATAACCATTAATGATAACAACAAAAGAAGCAGTTGAGGCTAGCTGGGAGATGATCTGAATGACCCTTTCATTAAAGCCAAATTTCCTAAGAACCAAGCTCAAAAAATTCCAATCAACCCGATCATAAGGTTTAGACAGATCAAGTTTAAGGAGAAAGCCTTGAATACTAGCCAAAGAGGTGGAATGAATGTTTTCACGAACCAAAATAATAGAATCAAGTATTTTTCTACCTGGGATAAACCTATTCTACTAAGGAGCAATCAAAAAAGGGAGGATAACCAACAATCTAGAAGTTAAAATTTTTGACAAAATCTTATAAAAGGAATTATAGAGGCTAATAGGTCTAAACTGATCAAAGGAATGAGATCTGATAATTTTTGGAATAAGTACTAAAAAAGTACCATTGATTTCTTTAAGAAAACATCTAATATGAAAGAATTCTTTCACAACATGAGAGATATCCTTCTCCACAATCTGACAGAACTTTTGGAAGAGGAACATCGGGAAACCGTCTGGGCCGGGAGCTTTGTGTCCTTTTGAAGAAAATACTGCCTCTTTGATTTCCTTCCCATAAGTAATAACCTGCAACATAAAGTTCTGGTCTTTGTTGACAATGTCCAGGATGACCCTGATTGGTGAGATTAAGATTATCCTCTTCATCCATCAGAGAAGAAAAGAAGTACACCGCTTCTATCTTGATTTCCTCTTCCTTGTTAACCTCCTTGTTATTCCTAGAAATTTTTGCTATTCTGTTGGCTGCTCTATGTTTTAGAGTATTTAAATGGAAAAAAATTGTATTCTTGTCCCCTTCTTTGAGCCAAACAACCCTAGATATTTGGTGCCAATAGATTTCTTCTTTAGATATGATGTCATGATAACCAACAAGGGATTTCTACTCTTCCTCCCTAAGATTTTTTTGAAAGACCATTACTTTGGATAACTTCCTGAATAAAATTTAACTCTTGTTTAGCAAAGTTCTTCTACCGGAAGATATCCCCAAAAAAATCTTTGTTCCAAATTTTAATCTTTTTCTTGATGTTTATGAGTTTTTTTGTGACTTTGAACATTTTTGTACCATCAACTCTAATATTCCATCATTCACCTATTTTCCTTTCTAGGTCTGGGTGGCTTAACCATATTTTTTCAAAATGGAAGGGGTAGTTTTTGTGACTAGAATTAGGATCAACTTCTAACACCAACGGGTAATGATCATATCCAATTCTGACAAAAGAGGAGAGAGCGCAATAGTATTTAGGGAGCCAGTCCCTTGAAATAAGGGCCCTATCTAGTTTTCTTTGGATATTATCATTACCAACCCGCCTATTGGTCCAAGTATAGCTAATACCTTGGAGATCCAAATCCATAATCCCTTGGTCATTAATAAAATCTAAAATATCATTTCTTCCTTCATTTTGGGATAAAATACCACCAAAATTTTCCCTGTCAGTAAGAGGGGTATTGAAATCCTGCATCACCAACTACCCATCATCCCTGAAATTCTATCTACTTTCTGTAATTTTCTTCCAAAACTTAGCTCTATTAACTTTAGAGTTTGGGGCATAAATATTCGTAATGAACCAGCTCAAATTGTCTATGATGTTGTGCATTCTTATTGAAATTAGATTGGATTCGTCAGAAATAATTTCACCATGAATGGTTTTCTGATTCCAAAAAATGGCAGTCCCGCCAGAGACTCCAACAGAACTATAACTACTAACACCACCTTTCTAGAAAAGTTTGATTTTCTCCACTTTTTCCTTACACATTTTGGTTTCTTGAAAAATAAAAATGTCGGGTTTGTGATCTCTAACCATGTTTCTCAAAATTTCTTGTTTATGAGGCGCATTCAGCCCTCTTATGTTCCATGATATTATCTTTATTATTTTTTAGGGCTAAAATCCTCTTGGATGGTCATTCATTTTCCATCCGCCTCCTCCATCCATTTGTCTAGCTCACGTCCTTCTTTTTCTTGTTTTCTTCCTAAACCGGTCTTAGCTTTCCCCACATCAACATTCATACTTCTGGTATTGATGCCAGCGTGGGATAGGGGAGAGGCTCCTTTAGATGATTTTTAAGGGATTTTTTAGCACTTTGGACCATAACTTGGTCCTTTTTTTTTTTCTGATTGCTTGGTGCTGTCTAAGGATGGGCTTTCCTAAAAAAGCAAGGATAAATCTAACTTAATCCCCTTAACGAGAAATGAGATATTCAAGGGGTTAGTAGAACCAATGATGTCACTAACTTGGGCTTCATTCATCTCATCTTATGACTATTTTTCAGAAGGGGTGGGCTTGTCAAGGTTTTGACTCTTCTGATTGGCTTCCATAGAGTCCTTATCCACACTTCCTTGTTCAATCTAAGCATTAGTTTTTTGATCTTCTTTCTGGGTTTCCTCCTTAAAATATTCATTAGTAATCATCAGAGGTAACAACTGATTTCCCCCTATGATCATGTCAAAAATCTCCTCCCGATTAGGAATAGGTTTAAGAATTTTAGAATCTTCATTATCTTTGATCTTAGGGTCTCTGCTCTAGAAAATCCACTGGTTGTTGCTGCATAGGTTAGTTTCATCATATTTCTTTCCCTCTAAGGAAATGATATAATCATCCTTACTCAGATTTCCCTCATTGGCTAATTTGACCGAATCTTTAGATGAGCTCTTGGAAGTTAGATTCTTGGGTCTCAAAACTGAGGCATTTTCTTTAGTTTCATTCTTCTTATACTCTATCTTACCCTTATTTTTTTTTATCCTTTCTCGTGCAGTTCTTATTCCAGTGGCCCAATTTTTTATAGTTAAAAAAAGGGAAGGATTCATATTCCATCGATTGCTTCCATTTCCCCATTTTAGAGACTAAGTCAATAGACATAGACAGGTCAATTGACTTAAAAATATTGACGTAGATCGTAGCATTCACCAATCTAGATTTTGATGCCATAGCTGGATCCAAGGACAATAGTTCACCAAAAACATTGGCTATTCCTTTGAAAATACAGTCGTTCCAATATTCCAATGGTAACCCTGACAATCTGAACCAGACAAGCGCCAAATCCAAAAAAGAGTCATTTAGATCCATGTTAGGCTCCCATTTTCTCAGAGCCAGGGAGGACTTTCCCATGACCCAGGGACCACCAAAAAAGGCTTTAGTCATATCCTTACGATTGGTGAAGGAAAAATAAAATAAGCCCTTTGGCATTGCAGCTATGTTGACTTGTCCTCATAGAAACCATCTTCTCTGGGCGAACCCATGAACATAGTCTATATTCGATCTCCCCCCAACAAATTTACCAATAAGCATAAGGTCCATGAATGCCATCGAGTGATCAATCAACTGTCCAGGGAAGAATATTTCAAATTATCCCTTGGTTGGATTAGATATGTTGTTTTCTTCAGGAAAAGAGGACTTACCCGAAGGTTTTTTCCCAAAAAGTATGACCCAGGGATGCTCAGGAGGAATGGATTCAAATTTTGTATCCTCACCAAGAAGATTCTGAGCACCTCCCCCCAGGTCTAGGGATTTACTATTACCTCATGGGTCCCTATTCCTTGAGAGCCCGTTATCCGCCAAAGGCTTTGTTGACCCATTATCCTCTTCCTGACCCACTGACCCCAATGAAGCACCAACATCCTGTTAGGAATAACATTCCACAAGCACAATTGAGAGGGGAGGGGGGTGAATCAATTGTGATATAGAATATTAAACGTTAAACTTTATAAACCAAAACTACAATGCAAATGATAACACAGTAAATACCAACACAATAATACAACACTAGTTGTCGAGGAAACCCTGTTAAAGGTAAAACCCTGGTGGGAATTAACACCCACAAATAATGTACTGAGAGTATAGTATCCTTGTTAAAAGATTTAGCCCTGTTAGGATATTATTACAAAATCACAATACACAGTCCTTGTTAGGAGACACACCCTGTTAGGAGTCAAGAAAAGTAGTAGACTCATTTCCCAGGCACACTGCCCAAAGAAAGTTAATGCCACCCTCAAGGATTTACAATCCGAACAAGTGTATATAGGAAATATAGAATCCAATGAATTATCTAATAGAAACCGTCTTTGTTTGGTTAGTTCCAATGAAGTATTCTTATCACAAACTTTGCTCTACATCTAGAAGAAAAACAAGCCTCACAACTTACACTTCTCTTCCACATCTTTCTAAAAGAAAAGATCACTCTTATATACCCTATTATAATAATTCATTAGGTCAGCCAATTAAGCTTTCCTAATACACAAATAATTAATTAGGTCAACCAATTAGGCTTTCCCAATAGACAAATAATTGTTTAACCCCTTGCTAAGATACACACGGTACCTATAACAAGTAAACATCAATTACAATCCATCAGTTATATTCCAAGATCTGCAATCCACGCTCATAATTCATAATACATGCTACATGTCTGAAGTTGGCCACCAGAATAGGTCTCCTCTAGAATACATGCCACAACTGATGTCACCAGTACTTTCACAAACATCTATCAGTAACGAACATTCTTCAATGTGTCCTCAGTCATCTCATAAGCTTGTATCCGCTGAAACATCTTCATCAGTATGATATACGCAATGAATCTTCACTAAATCATCTGTAACATCACCAATATGTAACCTCAAGTCAAGATACCTTAGGAATAAGGTCATCACACATCTTTCATCATATCCCTATCTTCGATCATACTGAAACATCCATACAGTGTCTGTACACTTCTGTCAGTCAAATAACCACTCTGTTCTCCACAAAAACATATGTTGACATCAGTGACAAAACATGAATATCAACATCATGAATAGTATCTAGATATGATATCATCCAACAATCTCCACCTTTGGCATTAATGGCAACATATGGGAAAATCCATCAACCCAAAAAGTACTCTCTCTCAATACAATCTTCTCAATATCCTTGACACAAATCTCCCCAAAATAGTAGGGATTTTCACATAGAATCCTTCCCCCTTTGGAATTAATGGAAAAGGGTGCCATAACTCAACTGTAATCTTCTGTAAGGTGTTTCTTTTTCAAATCTTCATGTCTAACAACTAGTTGCAAGATCACCCAAATGTGCTCTATAGTGTTCCTGTGATCACTCCCCCTGAGGAGTAGATCCATACATCAAACCCAAAAAATGATATAACTCTGAAATCCACTGGACTTATACATATCTGCATTAATTAATTATCACAAGGAGGGGCTCTGACCCCAAGCATGCTTCTGAGATACTCAAAAGAATCTTTTTTCAAAGGTTTTGTAAATATATCTGCCATCTGTTCCTTTGTGCTAATATACTGTAGTTTAATCTCTTTCTCTGCTACCTTCTCCCTAAAGAAATGATACTTAATAGAAAATTGTTTAGTCTTTGAATGCATTACAAGATTCTTTGACATATTCATTGTGCTAGTGTTATCACAATGGATAACCACTGGCTCTTCAAAAATTATTCCAATGTCCTTCAACATTTGTTTCATCCAAACAACTTGTGTGCAATTTATTGCGGCAACGACATACTTTGATTCAACAGTAGATTAAGGAATACAGTTCTGCTTCTTACTTAACCAAGAAACCAACCTTTTTCCAAGGAAAATTTCACCACCACTTGTACTCTTTCTATCATCCACATTACCTACCCAATCAACATCGGTATAAGCTTTCAAAATAAAGTCATCTGATTTTTCATACCATAATCCATATTATGTTGTTCCTTTCAAGTATCTAAAAATTATTTTCACAATAGAAAGGTGTATCTCTTTAGGATCTGCCTAATATCTTTCCACAATTCCAACTGCATTGGTATTATCTGGTCTAGTGTGAGTTAGATATTTTAGACCACCAATCATAGATCTGTACTTTATCTGAAAAACATTTTGAGTCTCATCATTACTAGTCAGTTTGTATCCAGTCACCATAGGTGTTTAAACATGTTTACAATCTTCCATTCCAAACTTCTTCAACATTTCCTTAAGATACTTGGTCTGAGATATAAAAATACCATTCTTACTTTGATTGATTTGCAAACCAAGAAAAAATTTCATTTCACCAATCATTGACATCTCAAATTCATTTTCCATTTCTTTAGAGAAATTCTTACTCATCTTATCATTGCCTCCAAAAATGATATCATCAACAAAAACTTCTATGATTAAGATTCCATCTTCACGAGTTCTTGAATATAAATTTCTCTCTGCATTACATTTTCTAAAACCAAGATGAAGTAGACACTTTTCAAGTCTTCAATACCATGCTCTCAGTGATTATTTCAGTCCATACATTGATTTCTTCAACTTACAAACCATGTCTTCATCTTCTGTCAAAGGAAATCGATCAGGTTGGTTGATGTATACTTCTTCAAGATCACCATTCAAGAATGCTGATTTCACATCCATCTGATATACTTTAAAGTCTTTATGTGCAACATAAGAAAGAAATAATGTCACAACTTCCAACCTAGCAACAAGAGAAAATATTTCTTCATAGTCTATTCCTTCTTGTTGCAAGTAGCCTTTATACACTAGTCTAGCCTTGTTTCTTACCATTGTTCCTTCCTCATCCATCTTATTTCTGAAAACCCATTTAGTTCCTATCACAATTTTGTTCTTAGGTCTTGGAACCAATTCCCAAGTATTGTTTTTATTTATTTTTTCAAGTTATTCTTCCATAGCTTTAGTCCAAGATTCATCTCTACATGCTTCACTTGTAGTTTTTGGCTCAACTTGAGAAATCAAACAAATATCTTCTCGAGTTCTAGATCTAGTCATCATACCTTTACTTGCATCACTAATAATTTGATCTTCAGGATGGTTCTTCTTAACATACCTCGAAGTCTTAGGAGTCTTAGTAACCTCAATTAATTCATCTTCAATCTCATTATCAACCATAAAAGTTTCTTTAGGTTCAGCAATGACCTCTTTCATCTCTGTAATCTGACCATAGTCATATATTCTTTCTTGAATGTGAAACTTTTCATCTATCCTCACATTGGCGCTTTCAATTAACTTCCTCAATCTCAGATTGAAACATTTATATAATTTTCTCTTAGTAGAATAACCAAGAAATATTCCTTCATCACTTCTAGCATCAAACTTCCCTATATCATTATCTCTTTTGATATAACATTTACTTCCAAATATTCTGAAATATTTTACAGTAGGTGTATGATCAAACCATAATTCATAAGGAGTCTTACTTGTACCTTCTCTGATCTAAATTTTATTCAAGGTGTACACAACGGTGCCAATAGCTTCTCTCCATTGAATATGTGACACATTTCCTTCTAGCAACATAGTCCTTGCAACATCTAATATAGTTCTATTTTTTGATCTTCTATCCCATTCTGTTGTGGTGTTCTAGGAGCTGATGTCTGTCTGTATATTCCATGTTCTTCATAGTAGGTGTTAAATAAATCTGATGTAAACTCTCCACCTCTGTGTGATCTCAAACATTTTATCTTCAAACCATATTCATTCTCAAATTTTGCTTCAAATAACTTGAATTTGTCAAATGCTTCAGATTTCTCTCTCAAATATGTAACCCACATCATTCTAGAAAGTCATCAACAAAAAGTATAAAGTAAATTTCACCATAGTAAGATCTAGTTCTTGTAGGACCACACAGATCTGTAGGCACCATACCCAACTTCCCTTTAGCTAAATGAGATTTTCTTCTATAACTGCTTCTGGTCTTCTTCCCCATAACACACTCTCTACACATATTGTTAGATGGCTTTACAATCTTAGGTAGATCTCTCACAACATTAGTCATATTTGCCTTCACAATGTTATCAAAGTTAACATGACAAAATCTTCTATACCACAACCAACTATCATCAACCTTCAGAATAAAACAAAAATCTTTAGATGTATTCAATTCAAATACATTACCTCTAGATTTAGTAACAGATGCAATCAAATCTTCTGATTTTCTTTTGATAAAGCATTTCCCATCAATGAATTTCAATTGATAACCTCTATTTGTATGCACCCTAAAATGGTCGCCTAGACTTTGGGCCCCATTTATTATTTTTAAAATTTATCAAATTTATGAATCAATGCTTTGGAATATTTTCAATTCAAATCAATTTTCTTGATCAAATTGTAATTAATTCAATTATTCAATTATTTCAATATTTCCTAAGGTTTGATCACTCTTATTTAATTAAAAGATTTAATCTCCCTTTTAATTAAATTCCTCTTATTTAATTAAAAGATT
>MU225648.1:541803-567818 GCA_018584345.1 Thuja plicata | reverse complement strand
TTGATCAAGGAAATTGATATAATTGATATTGTTGATATTTGAAAATATTGATTCAGGGATTTGATAAATTGAGAAATGGGGCCCAAAGTCTAGGCGACCATTTTAGGGTGCATACACCACCAACCTAAAAGTTTATACATGAGATGAAATTTAATGATGATAGAATTAGAGAGTTGATGTGAAGATTGTAGTGGATGTTTGTGCAAATAGAACAATGATTTGAGTAGAGCTGAAGCGGATCTGTCAAGAAGAGTGTGCTACTTTCAGATCAATTTTATTTGAGTTCATTCTCAAGGAAAGTCCTAACCGGCTTGTGATCAAAATATTCTAACAAGGTTACTCTTAATAGGGTATGCAAGATCCTAACAGGTCTAGATAATAAATCCTTTAACAAGGTGACTCACAAAAGGATTTCTAAATCCCTTAACTAGGTAGTTCCTAACATGTTTGTTGTAATATATTTTAACATGGCTAGAGATAATGTTAACCGAGTATGCCCTTAATAGGGTGGTTGTAATGCTCCTAACAGGGAAAGACTTATTGGTGCACTAGTGAGATTTGTGGGTTAAAATTCCTACCATAGTTTTTCCCTTTGACAATGGTACGGTAAAATATTGGTGTCATTGTGTTGCTTTCATGGATGTATATATTTTATATTGTATTTAACTTTGCATGCTGTTTACTTTGGAAGTTGATGAAAATATTTTGTGGATCTTTGGTTACACTGATTCACCCTTGTTTTGGTGCCTTATAATATAAAAAATTGGCATTAGAGCCAAGTTCCCTTGAAGAAGCCTAATGACTTGAGAAGGATCCTTAAGGCAGTTATGGAGAGTTTGAGATATCAAAGGAAACTTGAAAAACAACTTGAAGATGCAAAAGATTTCATTGACCAGCTGAAAGAGAAACTCAAGCAATATGGAGCTGAGAGGTCTGATCTTTTTCAACAATTATCTAAGAGACAAGGTTTCATTGATCAACTATATGAAGAAAGTGGGTATGAGGAATTTGAAGCTTACCTAGATGGTTTGACTCAAGAGAATACGAAATTGCATGGAGACAAGAAGAATCTAAAGAGAGAGTTAGAATCCTAGTCAATCAGAATGGGTGAAGAAATGGAAGCAATAAAGACTACAGAAGAAGCAAGGAGAATTGCTGAAGAAGTCATAAAATCCATTAACAAAGACCTAAAAGCTAAGGTGGATGAGATTTTCAAATCTTTACAAGAGGTTTGTACATTACATGAACATATACATGAGACAAATGAAGAATATCAAGAAGCCCTAAGAAAGAATGAAAATATGAGGAAAGAAGATGAGCAACTGAAAGGTGAGTTGAAGGCTACTAATGATTTACTCAAGCAATTCAATTAGAGTTCCACAAAACTTTATGAACAACTCAAGAATCATAGGATGGATGGAGAGAAGCGTGGTCTTGGCTACACAAGTTTTGAAGTTGGAGAATCCTTTGGAATCTAGAAGGAAATGCAAGTTAAGAAATCCTCACCAAAGGTAACCCCAAGGAAATCTGGTAAGAGATTTTATAAACCAGTTTGTTTCAATTGCATAAGATTGGATATACTACTAATATATGCAAAAAATTGTTAGATTTAGTGTTGCAAGTTTTATATCTAATGCTAGACTAAGTACTTTTCATGGTTATTGTTACAATTGCAACAAGTATGGACATATAGCTAATGAGTGCAGGACAAGGATGAACAATCAATAGTTACAAGTGAACTAATCAAGTCCTTATCAGAATGAGAATCAGTGGAATGTTACATGGTCACATTATCATAACTATGGACACATGACAATCAACTACAGATTGAGGAAAAATAGAGGCAATGCAGGACCTTGGAGATCAACATGTATGACATGATTTCATTGTCACAAGATATGACACATTGCAAGGTTTTGTAGAGAAAGGGAAAAAAAGGTGAATCAACCAATCAATCAATCAGACAAGCAAAGGGGAAAGCAGATTGAATGATGAAGAAACTAGGAACCAGATGATGAAGATTTGGACAAGGAAGAGTGAAGACAAACCTTGTGAGGATACCACATCTTCACTAGGAGTGGAGAAATATTCATCTAAGTCATCATTGACTTAGGGGGAGAAAACATTTATGAATCTATTGAAGACCTTCTAGATGCATGTGTAGTAAGTTTTATTTGCATATTTAGATGCATATGGTTGTTTTGGTTTATGGTATGAAGTTCTGTTTGATCGCATGAAGAATTATTTGACTGCTAACAAGATCTTTGTAGGCATATGATGTTTTGTTAGAAACATGTGATGCAATTAATGTTGTAGAGAAAAGGAAGATAAAAATTAATTTTTAGGTTTTATTGTGCACCTACACATTCAAATAGAAGACACATAGAAACATAAGTGTAGATTGAGCAGATTAAAAATGATTACAAAAACCATAGTAGGATTTGAAGAAGGATTGTGTGAAAGTAACAACGAGGGTTTAGAGTTTTGTCGAGTGGTGTTTGGAAAGGTATTTATTTGATCTTCTGAGCATGAATTTGTTGATTGAAAGATGGATACTCCAATCATTGTAGAGATTACTAAGAGGCCATGATCAAAGTTTAAGAAACATCCCTTCAGATCGATCGAAGATGATCCAAAGGGTGCCCTATCCAGCGTTCCCTATGATGTGATGCATATTGAATATTTTACATCATATATTCACTGTAAGTTTGAAGACTTAGGTGCATCACATATTTTGAGTCTGTATGAGAAGTTGTGTACTGATATGGTATTGAAGGATGTCACCAAGTGGTTGTAAACAAGGGTTTCACTCACGAGATCAATTTCCATAATGAATTTTATGAAGATCAATCTAGGTATGTGTTTAGAAGAGTGCATGACCATTTTATGTGGCTAGAGCATCCACATAAGATCACTAAAGAGGATATTCATGCATTTACAAGTTTTTGTGCAACCAGTGAAGTTCTGGTACTTAGGTCAATCTCACAAGATGTAGTCACAAAGTTAACTAAATCAAAGTGGGATAAGAGAGAAATCACTATCAGTGATATCCTTGATCTACATGTGAGATTTGCACCAATGGTGATAGGTTACAAGGTCTATCACTGTAGCAGAATTAATAGTGTGGCCACTACTGTAATTCACAGTGCATACATAATGGTGATTGAAAATGCATAGTATGATCTATGTGCTGCGATGAGAGACCAGTTGTATTTCAACATGGAGAAGATCAGGAAAGAAAAAAAGGCAAGTATTCAAATTCAGCCAATTGATTATGGGTTTGTTCTTTTATTTCCAGAACTTCTTTCTTGGAGTTGGTACAATAAATTGGATAGAAGGTACATCAGTGGTAGTTCAATTGAATAATTGTATTAGGTTACTGGGAACCAGTTTAAATGAAAAGGTTTGGGGCTACTTTAAGGATTTCCAGAGTAGAATGCATTAAAGGGAAAGGATACCAACTCATGTTGTAGAGAAATACAAGGATGCTATATGTTTTGTGATTGATACTGAAACTTTTCAGATGGAGGTAGTAGTACCTAGAACATCTTTGACCATGCCTATGGAATATGAAGTAGAAGGTGATAAGGTAATATTACATGCTGAAGATCTACTATCAAAACTAGTAGATCCAAATGAGCCTAGATTTGGAACTTATGAAGATAAGAGCATAGAAGTACATAGAAAATTAACCAAACCGGTCATTGAGAAGAAGATAAGAAAAAAAGTAGAACAATTTGCATTGAAGAAAGGATTTACATAGGAAGCCATAAAACAAAGCAAGGGCCAAACATGATGCAGACCAAGAAGGAACATATGGAGCAACAACTATAACAATAGATGAAGATGTAGAAGTTATTTCTTGTACCACCGATAGTGTCCCAACTGATAGACAAATAAGAAATGCCATAGTTACAGTTAAGAAGGAGAAAATCACTCCTACAAAGGCAACGGTCAAAAGAAAGTAAAAACATACACAACCTAAACCTATAAAGGTGAAGGAGACCACTAGAAAATGGAATAAGGAGAAGGCTCAAATATTTAAGAAGATTGAAGAAGAAGAAGCAGAGTTCAATGAGGAACAAAAAAACATCAAGGAAAGTGGAAAAAGATCAAAGGTAGTTGGACCCCCTACCACAAAATCTATTAAGCTTGATTTTGGTAAGTTCATTTATTTTGACAATATTATTGCAAGAGTCAAGAAGTGGGGTGTACTTGTTGGAGTAAGAAAGTTCTATGACAAAGTCAATGAATAAAACTAGAGAAATCTTGAAGATGCAATTATGTTTAGTATGCACAATTTGAGTAAAGTACTTAGTGAATTACAAGGAAAAATCCCTGTATCTCTGTATGCTAAGATTTAATCTAGGTGGTGTACAATTTTAGAGGAAGACACAGAATTAGTTGAATACAAATTAGTCAAATTACATCCAGAGATGTCTAAAGAGGAAATCCAAGAGACACTTAAGAAAGTTAGACCTCAATTCAAGACTAATTCAAGAAATATAAGATTACTGATTGGTGATTCTCAATCAGTGCAAGAGGAAACAATGAACATCTTGAAGAAATTATTAGGTCTTGAGGAATAAAAGGAGGATGACCAAGAAAAAGGTGAAGAGGAGAAAAGACAAGATGATAATGAATTGAAGATTGCACAGACTGATGATGGACTAATGGTTGATGGTGTGAAGATCAAACTTGATAATGTGTATTTGGATGAGCCAAAGGATACCATGGACACCATAGGTGATTTTCCTGAAAAAACCAAGGATAAAAATGATGAGAAAGTGGACATAGGAACAAATCAAGTGATGAATGATGTTCCTCCCAGTGTGCAACAATAAGAACCAACAGTAGTGGCAACCGGTGAAGCAGAAGGAAAAGAGAAGCAAGTGCATGCACATACTGAGGATATTCTAGAGAAAGGAGATAAGGAAAATAAATAACCACAAAAGGAGATTCCAACAGACATAGGAAAGGAAAAGGTAATGTCTTCTATGTCTATTTTTCAACAAAGTTTTGATAAGTTGGATAAAGATGACATACCAGTCATTCAAGGACCAATAGATCTTAGCACAATGAGCCCATCAGAGTTGATGAATGTTGCTATGGCCATTAAGTCAAAGGCCATAAGAGATAAAAAGAAGAAGGAAACACAAATTATACAAAGTGAAAGAGATATATTTTCTGATCTTGTGCCTGAGGCAGCTTATGATGATAAGATTACACCTATTGAACAATTGGGTAAATTGGTGACAACTACAAATGAATAAATACAAAGTCTATAGGATGCAACGATTATAATGACAAAGAAGGATTATGAAAGGAAGAAATCAGAGAAGTTAGCCCAGAAGATTGGATTTCATAGAGGCACTTTAAGAGTTGAGATTAACAAGGTGAAATAAGCACTGATATAAGGTGGTAAGATTCTTACTTCTATTTCTGATTTTTCACAATTTTTGAAGGAAAATGAGTAGAAAAGAGCTGATGCTCAAAAAGGGATACAAAATTTAGTAGGAAATTTTGATCCAGTGAATGATTCTATTACAAGTTTTGGAGCCTCAACAAGAAATATTAATCATAAGCTCAAAACTTATAACAATGAGTAGGAGAAAAGGGTCTCATGATTGTTGGAGTTGTAGAGTCTTCTGATCCCAAAGTTGGAAATTTAATAGAAAGGAGTTAAAGATGCAATAGTCATATCATCTCTACCTGATATAAGTATAGTGTAAGCATTAGAGAAGCGTGCCTATCTACTAACGGCTCAGATAGTGATTACTGGACATCTCAAGAAGATATGGGAGACTGGCCCACAGGTCTTAAAGACCAATTTTGTAGATGTTTTTAGTAGATTGTAATAGATATATGATACTCTCTATGAATAAAATTTTATTATGTTCATTTATTGTAATACCTTTGTCATTTTTGTCAAAGGGGGAGAAGATAGAAAGGGAGAGTAGATAAAGTAGTCTAGTCTTGACAGGTGGAGAAGATAATAGTGAAATTTTTGGCTAAGTATTTTGTATAAGGGAGCATTTTAGACATGATCTATTTTTAATTATCAGAGGGGGAGTAATCCTGAATTTTAGCTCTGTACTTTTTTATTTTTTTTCTTAGTCAGACACTTAGCAAGTTTTTCTAAGTGTTTCCATCAATGCCAAAGGGGGAGATTGTTGGCATCTGATGAAGATGATCATATCCTAGATCATGTAGTGAATTTTGTAGTGTTTTCACTACTAGAAACAAGTCTAATTCACAAGACATATCAGATATATTGGTGATGAAGGTGATTGCACAAGGATTTTTCTAAGTGTTCAGTGTACCGGTGATAATACAGTATGGGATGGTGATTTCAGTATGCGGTGATAATATGAAAGCTTCAAATGATGCTATATTACAGACAGTATCTACAGAGTCATATTTACCTACATATCTGATCACGCAAATTGATTCAATGCATAGATGGAGATTTGAGGAAAACACCAGTGATATCAAAAAGAAAAGTCAACCCAAGTCAAGGTAATGAAATCGAGGTAGTGATCAATTACGTGTCAGTTTTTTGAATTTTTGAATTGTATTTTTGAGGGAAGACCTTGAGGAGTTCAATTTCCTATGTTGGCATGATTGCTTATGGATTTTGTTAAGGATTTGGAGGCCGACTAAGGTTTAATATATTTTAGTGTTGTTCCATCGACCTAAAAGTGTATATTGTTGGATTACTGAGGGGGGGGGTGAATAAAAAAACTATGATACTTTAAATTTTAAAAATTAACTCTAATTCAAATCGGTAGGATAAACAACATCAACAATTGAATCACCAAATAAATTCAATAACTCAAACATCAACTAGCATAAACAGTAAATATCATGCACATGAAATAATCAACACATTTAACACCGGATTTAACGAGGAAACCAAATTTGGGAAAAACCTCTGTGGGAATTGTCACCTACAAATGAAAATACTCTTCTGAAGTATGCTCGGCTAAAATCCAATCCTATTAAATATTACAATACACATTGTTATATGTGACCTTGTTAGGAGATTTACCTCAGACCCGTAAAGATATTCACCCTGTTAGGAGTGGCCTAGTTATAGAGCTTTGAACACTCTTTCAGAATGTCACCTTTCTCAAGGATTTTACAATAAGACTGTTAAGTCCACTCGGTTAAGAGATTTCTCTATTACAAATGAAAATAAGAAAGAGTGTATGAAATGATCTGTTAAACTGCAACCACCTCTTTCTTGATCAGAACCCTTATGCACTCTCTGACTACTGGAATCAACACTTAATCAATCTCTGCTTTAGACTTAGATATACACCTCTTTTCTCTTCACTGTATCACTTGGTAGCACTTCAATGCTTCAACTTACCAGCCCTTGTGTTTTGCAAATTTATCTTTTAAATAGACTCTATTTTTTCCTCTTAATCTCCTTGATTAGGTTTTCCTTCAATCACTCTCAGCCGTTAGATTAAATATTTAAACTAATTCAGTGAACTTGAAACTCTGTGAACCGCTTCAGTATCACCTCAAAACTTGTACTTTCTTGGAAGTAAAACCATCACTTTTTCTGCTTAATCTATACCACAGATCTTTACCTTGAATTTTCCCATGTGTAGATCTTGTAACTAACTTCTTCTTCATCCTTGGAATCTTCCAGAACATTGTGACTCATTGTTAAATTTGTTCTTATCCTTGTTTCTAAAATTTATTTTGCTTGGAAACTAACTCTTGGCTCAGTGACTAACATGCACTGCTCGGTGCCTCAATGTCTCAGTGTCTTGACCGACTTACACAACCCTTTACCAAAAAACTTCTTTCTACTCGGTAAATTAACTATTTATTCTTACTGACTTGCCCAATCTGCTTTACCGACTTGATAAAGTATAAAATAATTATCTCAATATGAACTTATCATTGTATGATCATTATTAACTTTCCCAATTAAATCAACTCCAAAAGACATGGTAATTCAATATGAACCAGAAATCAATTGCTTGACATTAATGATAAAATAAAAACTAATCTAATCCTTTCTATAATCTTTTATACCCCTGATCTCGGTCTTCATCATCATCTCCATCAGTTGAGTAACAATCTCCCTCTTTGGCATTAATGGCAACACTGTTAATTGGTGATGGAATAATCTAACATCTCTATATATCTTTACACCCTTTGAGATGTTTGATCTTTTTCTCCCCCTATGTTCATTTGTCATTCTCTCTTAACATGTTTCACTCATTGTTATTCGCCCTCAATCTCTATATTCATCAATTATTTATTCTCCCTCTTTGAAAACAATGCAAAAGGTGCATACTCCTAAAAAATTATTCAGGAAGTGGATCATACCTTGCATGTACTGATAACTCATTGCATACATAATTACTTTACACAACTTTAGGCATCACCTAAAGTGTGAACACTAGCATCAACTCATGGAATATATATTCTATTGAGTCCTAGAATTGATGCGGCATGCATCTTTCTCTAGTGAATGTTGGATAGGGGTAGGAACCATAATTTACCTATGAGATACTCAAAACAATCCTTTGGTAGTGTCTTGGTGAATATATATGGTAATTTCTCCTTTGAATTCACATACTCCAACATCACATGTTTGTCTTGAACTTGTTCTCTTAAGTAATGATACTTGATAGAAATGTGCTTGGTCTTAGAATGCATCACCAAATTCTTTGATATATTCATAGCACTAGTATTATCACAAAAAATAGTAACTGGATCGGTAATCTCCTCTTTCATACCTTCAAGTATCTTTTTTATCCATATAATGTTTGCACAATTCATAGATTCAACAACATATTCAGCCTCGACAGTAGACTATGATATACAAATTTTTTTCTTACTTAGCCATGTCACTAATATTTCTCCTAAAAACAAAGATCCTTCACTTGTACTTCTTCCATCATCAATGTTTCTGGCCCAATCAACACAATTTAGACCTTCAACTCAAAAGTTCCTCCTTTCTTGTATAGTAGACCAAAGTCTTTGGTTCCTTTCAGATATCTAAATATTCTTGTAACTACAGACATGTGTTATTCCTTTGGATTAGAAGAAAATCTTGCAACAATACCAATTGCATTAGCTATATTGGATTTTCTATGTACAACATATTGTAACTTACCATTCATTGGTCGGTAGTGTCTCATTCACTTCCTATGACTCATCTTCTTTTGATAACTTGCAACCAGTAACCATCAGTGTTCTCACCGGTCTTGAGTCTTCCATACCAAAATTCTTTAGGATATCCTTGATGTACTTTTATTGTGTGATGTAGATTCCATCCTGGACTTCTTGAATCTGTAGTCCAAGAATTTTTTTATCTCCCCTATCATGGACATCTCAAATTCCTTTCTAATCTCTTCAGCAAAAGATCTGCATAATGTGTTATTGCCTCTAAAACAAATATCATCAACAAATATCTCAGCAATCAAAATCTTATTATTACTATCACATTTCAGATACACATTACTATTATCACTTGTTCTTTGAAATTCAATCTTTATTAGATATGCATGTAACCTTTCGTACCAAGCTTGGGGTGCTTGTTTCAAACCATATAGTGCCTTGTGCAGTTTTCATACCATGTCCTTGTTAGTATTCTCAAAAAATCCTTTAGGTTGTTCTAGATAAACTTCTTGTTCAAGAATACCTTTAAGAAATGAAGACTTGGCATCCATTTGATAAACTTTAAATCCTTTTTAAGATGCATATGCCAGTAGAATTCTAACTCCTAATATATAAATAGATGCAAAAGTTTCACCATAGTCAATACCTTCTTCTTGTGCACACCCCTTGCAAACTAGTCTTTCTTTGTTTCTAATTACATCTCCATGTTCATTCAATTTGTTTCTAAAAATCCACTTTGTACCAATAACATTTTTATCTTTAGGTCTCGGTACTAAATTCCATGTGTTATTATTTTCAATATGATCTATCTCTTCTTTCATAGCTTTAACCCATTCTTTATTCTCCAAGGCATCCTTTACTCTTCTTGGATCTAATTCATAAATTAAGCATGTATTGTCTCTTACGTTTCTTCTTTTCATAATTCCAACATTCTTGTCTCCAATAATATTGCTTGGTGAGTGGTGTCTCGTCACATAGTTGGCTAGAATAGGATCGGTAGGTGGCGGTTCTTCATTTTCACCATTCGGTGGTAGTTCTCTAAGTTCATCTTCCTCCTTAGTTTGTGCCTTCGGTAAGGTATCAGGAACATCAGGTTGAATGTATACAAATATTTGGTAGTTCTCAAGTTCATTCTTGCTATCCTCATCAATTTTCTTTGCAAATTCATCAATTATCACATTTTCACTTTCCACAATTTTGTTAGTAGACTTGTTCAAACATTTGTAAGCTTTGCTCTTTGTAGAATATCCTAAGAATATTCCTTCATCTCCTTTAGAATCAAACTTACCATCTCTAGCATCTTTTATAATACAACATCTACTTCCAAATACTTTGAAATAACTTAAATTTGGTTTGTGATCATACCAAATATCATATGGAGTCTTGTGTGTTTCTTTCTTAAATTGTACTCGGTTAAGTGTATAAGAAGCAATGTTGACTGCTTCTCTCCAATATGTTTGAGAAATACCCTTCTCAATCATTAGTGTTCTTTTACAATCCACAATGGATATGTTTCTCCTTTCAGCTATACCATTCTGTTGTGGTGTCCTCGGTGCAGACATTTGTCTCTTTATTCCATGTTCATTGTAGAAGAGTGTAAACTCATCAGAAGTAAACTCTCCTCCTCTGTCAGATCTTAGACACTTCATTTTTATTCCAGTCTCCTTTTCAACTCTTGTCTTGTACCACTTAAAAATTTGAAAAGCTTCATATTTTTCTTTTAAAAACATGACACACATCATTCTAGAATAATCATCAACAAGAAAAATGAAATATCTATCACCATAGTAGCTTTGTATTCTCATCGGTCCACATAGGTGAGTGTGCACTAAGTCCAAAATTCCTTATGTAATTTAAGATTTACTTGTAAAACTTGACTTAGTCATTTTACCAACTTGACAATCTTTGCACATGGCATTCTAAGGTTTCTCTAGTCTCGGTAGACCTCTAACTCTATTCTTTTTGCTTACTATAATTAGATTGTCAAAATTCACATGACATAACCTCTTGTGCCATAACCATGCATCCTCAAATTTAGCATATAAACAACTCTTAGTAGATGTATCAAGGTAAAATAAGTTACCTTTAGATTTTTCTCTAGTGGCAATCATACTTCCTTTCTGATCAAATAATTTTACCTTTCTATGCTGAAATTCTAGTCGGTGTCCTGTATTGTTTTGTTGTGCCACACTCAACAGATTATACTTTAGTCCTTCAACCCAATAGAAATAATCAAATATGGTACTATTCAATAGAATTATAGAACCTTTACCTTTCAATGGATATGGAACATCATTACTGAATCTAACATATCCTCCATCATGTTCTTCCATATTAGTGAGCTTAAGTGTGTCACCTGTCATATGGTGTGAACACTCACTATCTATAATCCAGGTATCATTCTTGCTTACATGTGATATTAGTGATTTTTCTTCTTTATTTTCTTCATCAAAATTATCCTTGATAGAAACATATACAACTTCTTCATCGTCATCATCATCTATGTCATCATCGGTTAGTCCTTCATTAGCAATATGACATGACTTCTTACCTTTATTCTTGAAATATCAGAATCTCCTGAATCTATTTTGTCTTTTGTTATTATCTCAGTTGTCTTTCTTCTCATCACTGTCAATTTAGGGCATCTAGCATAAATGTGACCAATCTTGTTACATTTAAAACATTTCAAAGGTAGCTTACCGCACTACGTGTCTTTACCTCTCTGTAGTCTTCTAGCTAGTAGAGCTTCAAACTCTCTTTCATTTGATTCATCTTCAATATACAGTTCTTCTAACTCACTCTTGAACTATAAAATCTTTCACTTGCACTACTTGCATAACTATCACTAGGTCTAGACTCCCTAGAACTTCCAATCTTCAAAGATGATTTAAATGTAGACTCAATCCTAGAAGTAGTAGGTAAACTATTATCAAAATCATTAAGCTCAAAAGAAATCAACTTACCAATAGTAGCATCTAGTGAAACAGTCATCTGAGGAATGGATCTTAGTTCTATAATGACCTAAAAATGGTCATCTAAACCCTAGACCCCTAATCTCAATTATTTATCAAGAAACCCTAATCTTGATTAATCTAAGTTTTAAACCAAACATGCAATTCATCAATTTCAAGATGATTTGACCTGAATCCTAGGTCATGATTAATCATCATACTTGATTAATTAATTAATTCCTAAAAATGCATTAAATTGGAAAATAAACCTTAATTTAATTATTTAATTGATATTCTAATATATTTATTAAATAAATTGCTAAATTGTCAATAAAATCCAAAAAAAGAATTAAATTAATTAATAAAAACAAAATTTAAAATTATTTAAATCTTTAAAAATGCATATGATGTCATCAATTTTAGTTAACTAATTCTTTAATTGGAAACAAATCTGTTTTATTTAGTTAACTTATTCTTATCCTTTTCTCATTTTGGAAATAAAGCTGTTAACTAAAAACTGATTTTGGAAGTTTTTAAAAGAACTGATTAGTCAGTTTAGTCAACTGACTCTTTCGACCAATCATCTTCTTTGCACGTGGATTTATCTTCCTCAAATCAAATCCTCTCCACTCTTTGGATTTCAATCTCGACCGTCGATTCGAGAGAGATTTCTATAAAAAAGAACCTCTTTTCCTTCACAAAGGACCTAGGATTTGTATTATCATTATTATACAGTTTTTGCATTCAAGCATTCTTGCATTCTTAGCTTTCAATTGTTTAGTTTGTTAAATGTTTTAGTTTACTTTCAAAGCATGTAAACTTCATAATTTAGAGCACATTTGGATTTTGGGGCTTAAAATCTATCAATACATTTCATTTGGTACTTAAAATATACTCTTAATTAGCATTGGATTTACAACAACTTGCATATAATTTAGATCAATCATATATCTCTTTAAATCCTTCATTTATAATAGGTGTAGTCACTGAGTTTTGCGATGAACTGAGAGAAAACTCATACTCCTGCCTACTAGAAGGCAATGAGTCAGTTTCAGTTAGCTTAGCTGGTTATTGTATCTTGATTTTCACATTTTGATAAGCTAACCATGTAATGATTCATTGAAGTGTGTGTTTGTATCTTGTAGGTATCAACCACTTTTCACACGCACATTTTTGGCGCCCATCGTGGGGCAAAAAATCAATTTATGATTCCACGTGTTTCTATTTTTTTTAGAGTTTTGGATTTTCTGTTTTATACACTCTATTGTACACTCACTTTGGATTTTTTTGTTGATGGTTTAGAGAATCTACTCTGGTTTTTGGAAGCACAAGAAGCTTCGTGGGGCAGAAAATCAATTTCTGATTCCATGTGTTTCTATTTTTTTTAAGAGTTTTAGATTTTTTGTTCCCTACACTTTGTCGTACACTCAGTTCAGATTTTTTGTTGATAGTTTAGAGAATTTTCTATGGTCTTTTGCAGATGAACAAGCTTTCTTATACTTTAAGTTATATTTTAAATATACACTTTCAGGATGTTTGAGAGTGGTTTCAGATCTCCAGGAGTTATAATGCAAATTCTAGATTTTGGGAGATTTAAAAAAAAATCAAACTTAGCTAAATTTTAGGATTCAACAAGTTTTTAAAAACAACAAGTTATCTTGATTTTCTAACATAAAAAAGTTCTATTGATTGTTGTTTTTGTGGTTGTTTTTCCTGATTTACAACTTAACTGTAGTTTGCAAGATGATTGGAAAAAAGAAGACAAACAAAAACTACTGACAAATTGTCTTGCAGGTTAACGTGTTCGTAGACCAACCAAACTTTTGTTTGTTTTCTTGTTTTTAAAAAAAATTAGGAACCCACATGCAATACATTTTAAAATGAACTTATGTTTGGTTTTTTAGGAATGGAAAGGATTTTAGGAGATTATGCTCTCACCCTTCTAGGGATGATCAGAAATCCAGAGACATTGTTGTCATTCACCATTTGAGATTTGCTTAACTTTAGAGGGCCTGTCCAAGTGGGAAAATGACCCAAGTGAGAATGAGCTAACACCAAGCTTCTTCAACTCATTATAATCAAATGCTTCCTTGAGATAAAAGTCTTAGAAGATAAGTATCATTCGAGCTTATACCCGACTCTCACCTAATGCAAAGTAGGGCCACTGAGTCTCAATCTGGTATCGTGATTGCTTCCAAGGTTCTCTATGGGGTTAGCAACCTCAATCGTGCTTGCGCAGACACAAAGGATACACTTAAAGAAATACCCTTACTAAAACTTCTTTTTAAAATAGTGGCCAAAATCCTTTCTACATGTTGATACGGGCGTTGTGAGACGTGCATGCCTAAGAAACCTCTCATGTACCCCTCTTGTTGTGGTGCAGGAGCACCTAGGATAATCCTCAATTCTTATTTTTTTTGGCTTGTACTGACCTTAGCCAAGTCAGTAGAATTTTTATTTGACTTTAGAAGGTCTTTTCAAGTGTCTACCTAGGTGGATTTGACTAGGTTCAATCCAACCTAGATGTTTATGCTTTATTAGTAGTTAGTGGTAGATTAAGCCTAAAGTGGAAAAAATGGATCCAAAGAATCTAAGGCTTAGGAAAGGGTATAAATATGCCTAAAATGGTCTCTAGGATGTTTTGACATCATTCTAGGTCGGTTGGATGTCATTGGAGTTTTTTTTTAGCAAAGTTGTCAAAGTTGTCAAAATATTGCATGACAACATTTGCAACTTTTAAAAAGTTGCATGACAACATTTTGGAATTCTTGGATTCTCTTTAGAGAATGATGATGGATAATTAATGTAGTGACCTATAATCATGGGGAAGGTATATTTAGACAATTAGGATCCCATTTCCTGAGGCAGAGTGATGTAATGATTAATTTGAATGTGAAGGAGAAGCTCTGAGTTTTGGTTTTTGCATACAATCAACTTGTTTTGAGTTCATGAGTTAGTAGATGGATTTAACTAAGTGATCTAGTGTTGTATTAGTTTAGTAGACATATTTTTAAGAAATTTTTATTCATTTGTTAAGTTTATTTGAGTTCATTAGATTAGATTTTCAAATTGTTTTGCAAGTAGAGTAGTTGCTGGTGTTGTTTTAGTAGTTTAGGGAAATATGGCTCCCCCATAGCTCTCCACTGTGAAAATAATCATGAATCTAAGGGATATGGAAGGGAAGCCATTTTATAGTGTGCATATGGAAGGAGGAGCTTAGAAGAGCCAGCTAGTTAATTTTAAGGTCATGCCCTAGGAAAGTTCAGTGTGCCCGGTTAGGTGCATGACAATGTTTTGATGGTGTGTAATTGCAGGGGAAGGATTGGAAGAATAAAACCAAGCATGGTTTTAGAAGAATAGAGGTCCTATAGTTACCTCTCAAGAGGATTAGGAATTGGTCAATCCATTTAGATATATTTCCAAGGAGAAATTAGAAGACTGCACAAAAATAGCCTTATTTTCCCTATTAGTCCTGAATTCTAGGAACCTACTATACGGAGGACATAGAACCCTAAGAACACCAAAATCCTTTGTATTTTAGAAAATGGTGTCTGAATATAAACCTTTTTTTTTGGGGTTGTTTGAGAGTTTTGAGAGAGAAGTGGGAAAAACTCACTGATTAGAACTAATTGACCTACTAGGCCTAAAATACCAAATTCAGTGTTAGTCTTGAGATCATTTGTTAAACCATTGATGAAATTTTATAATGGGGTCATATGGGAGGAAATAGTTTGTATCAAAAAGGATTTTACCCCCTGCAACACTTGTGATGAAATGGTGAAGAGAATGTACTTGGAATCTTCCAAGGTGGAGTAAGTGATTGAAGAGCATTTGGTTGATAGTTACCCCTATGGTAAAGCACAGAGGAGACCAACTCATAGAGCTATGTTGGAGTGGTTCTTGGCTAGCTAAGATAGAACTTGGAAGGTCCTATATGATAAAGTAGGATCTTGTGAATACTAGGAATAAGAAGTTTCCTAGAAGAGCTTGTGCAAGCACACCTTGGAGAGTTTCTATCAGATTGGTATCAAAGCCAAGTTGATTTGGATTGTGGTGAATGTTCCAACCAGAAGAGTCAGTAGGAGAGTCTAAAATGATGACCAATGTAGAGTTGGCAAAGAAAGTGGATGAGCAAGAAGAAGAGAATAAATTACTCAGAGAAATATTAGCACAATTGGAACAAAAAGTGGACCAAGTTGAGGAAAAGACTGAAGAAGTGAAAGATAAGGTTGAAGGAAAAAGCCTTGGATGATGAGGTCCCTGAAGCTGACCTTGTTCTCACCAAAGAAACATTCTTGAAATCACTAAGTGATTAAGGAATTGGAAGGAGTTCCTATCTTCACTGAAAATATGGAACCAGAGACAGTCCTAGACTGGATTGAAGGATTAGAAAATCACTTTGAATGTGATGACATAATAGAGGCACAAAAAGTGAAAGTGGAAAAGGCTAGACTATGAGGGTTTGCACTCACTTGGTGGAAATTTATCCAAGATGAGAGAGAGAAGGACTGAAAGAAACCCATAGCCACTTGGAAATCTATGGTAACCAAAATTAGAGAAGCATATGTACCTGAAGACTATGAGATTTAGTTGCATAAAAGGAGACAAAGTCTTAGGAAAAAAGACTTGGATGATAACTCTTATACTGAAGAGTTTCAAAGACTATGAATGAGATCAAGAGTTGTAGAAGAGGAAAGTGTTAAGAGAAGTCACTGTCCAGAGATGCCGCCAACTTGCAATAAAGGTGGAAGAGAAGTTGAGAAAGAAGCAAGATTAAAGCAATACCAGAGGTAGAGGTAGAGGAAGAGATAACAGAGGACATAGAAGTGGATATGGTGAAAGAAGTTAAGAGTCCAATAACCAAGGAGAGACTTAGTTGAAATAACAACAAGAATTAAGCTCAAGCAGAGGAAGCTTCAATAGAGGAAGAGGCTCCAACAATAATTGGTGAGGAAGAGGCAATAGCCAAGGAAGAGGTTCCTACTTTGCAATTATGAAATGCTATCACTGTAATCAGATGGGACATCTTGCCTATAGGTGTCCAGAAAAAGTCTCTACTTCTCAAGGAGGAGAAAAGAGAGTTAACTTTGTGCAAGAGGAGTCTAGTGGTGGAAATAAACACCCTGAGGTACCCCTAGAATTAGAGGAAGAAGAAAATTTGATGATAAGGAGAACATTGATCAAAGAACCAGTGAGAGAGGAGCCAAGCTAGAGAAGATGAATTTTTAGAGTGAAATGAAAGATGATGGGTAAGGTATGCAGAGTCATCATAGACTGAGGGTTAAATAATAACATTGTATTAGAGGAAGCAGTCAGTAAGCTAAAGATGAAGAGGATTCCACATAGTAACCCATACAAGGTTACTTGGTTGAACAAAGGAAACCATTTCCTTGTGAATGAACAAGCATGGGTGGAATTATCAATTGGAAGATACAAGGATAAGGTATTGTGTGATGTCTTACCTATGGATGCATTTCACCTATTACTTGGTAGACTATGGAAATTTGACAGACATGCCATGCATGATGGAGCTAAGAATGCATATTCCTTTAAGAAGGATGGTGTGACTTTGAAAATTCAGAAGAAGGAGAAGTGAACAATTCAGGTCCTAATGTAATATTGGTAAGTGAGAAGGAGTTCCTAAAAGCTATAGAAGAAGGAGAGGGAGTAGCATATGATTTGGTTTTGAAGCCAAAGGAAGAAGATGCAAAGAAGACAATCAAGAATAAAAAGATTCTTAAAGAAGTACAAGAGTTGCTTGATGAGTACAAAGAAATTGTCAGTGATGTGCAACCTGCAAGCCTACCCCATAAAAGAGCTATTAGTCACCAAATTGAATTTATCCTAGGAGTTCCTAACAAATCTTCCTATAGGATGACCCCTCAAAAAAATAGGAAATTTCTAAGCAAATCCAAGAGCTCCTAAACCAAGGACTCATTAGAAAGAGCATAAGCCCATGTGCAGTACCCACTGTCCTAACATCCAAAAAGGGAGAAGCTTGGAGGCTATGCACTGATTCCAGAGCTATTAACTGAATAACCATTAGGTACATGTTTCCTATTCCTAGGATAGAATACCTAATTGACTGTTGAGGAGGAGCAATGTACTTTACCAAAATTGACCTCAAGAGTGGTTATCACCAAATCAGAGTCAATGAAGGAGATGAATGGAATATTACCTTCAAAACTATAGAAGGTTTGTATGAATGGATTGTGATGCCATTTGGGCTATCAAATGCCCCATCTACATTTATGAGGCTAATGAATGAAGTACTCAAGGGCTACATTGGTAAGTTTGTTGTAGTATACTTGGATGATATCCTAAGCTTTAGTAGGACTAAAGAAGAACACTTAAAGCATCTAAAAATTGTGTTCAAAAGATTGCATGAAGAGAAGCTTATGATCAACTTGGACAAGTGTGATTTCCTCAAGCATGAGTTAGTATATCTTGGGTTTGTGCTGTCTCAAGGAAGCCTCAAGATGGATCCAAGAAAGGTAGAATCCATTCTCAACTAGCCTAATCTGAAGACTGAAAGAAAGGTGAGAAGCTTTCATGGTCTAGCTCAATACTATATAAAGTTCATTAAATAGTTTAGTGCTATTTGTGTTCCCATGATAGATACCATAAAAGGTGGGATGAAAACAAAGTTTATATGGACTGAACAAGCTGACCAAGGATTTGAGTTGTTGAAGAAGAAGATTTCCACTCAACCTATCTTGATATTACCAAGATTTGAAAAGCTCTTAACAGTTGAGTGTGATCCTAGCAATGTTTCCATTGGGGCAGTATTAAGCCAAGAAAGAAGACCAATGGCTTTTCACAGTGAGAATCTCAGTGATGCTAAGAGGAAGTATTCTTCCTATGACTTAGAGATGTATTTTCTAGTCCAAGCATTAAGGAAATGGAGGTACTATCTTATTCCAAAGGAATTTGTGGTGTATTCAGACAATCAAACACTTAGCTTCCTGAATTCACAAGATAAGCTTAGTCACAAGCACATGAAGTGGGTGGAGTACTTGTAGGATTACACCTTCAATGTCAAGCACAAGAAAGGAGTGCAGAACAAAGTGGATGATGAACTTAGCATAAGGATTCTGACAGTACAATAAGTACAAGTGTAGAGCATGGGAATTGATAGTTTCAAGGACTTATATGCAGAAGATGAAGACTTTGCAGAAGCATACAAGGTATGTAAAGAGTATAAGAATCATTTCCATAATAAATTTTTTGAATATACTATGCAAAGTGATCTATTGTTCAAAGGGAGTCAGTTATGTGTCCCTAGAGGATCAATTAGGGAAAGTATGATCCAAGAGAAGCACAATGGTGCACTTTGTGGTCATTTTGGAGTCAACAAGACTCAAGAGTTAGTGCAAAGGTTTTATTTTTGGCCTAAAATGAATTTGGACATCAGAAGGTATGTGGAATGTTGTGTGGTCTATCAGAAATCCAAGGGAACATCCTCCAATGTAGGCCTTTATCAACCTCACTCCATTCCAAGAAGACCTTTGGAATGTTTGAGCATGGATTTTGTAGTGGGATTGCCAAATAATAAGAAAGGGATGGATAGTATCTATGTCATAGTGGATAGATTAAGTAAGATGGTACATTTTGTCCCATGTAAGACAATGCATGATGCTTGTCACATTGCACAATTATTCTTCAAGGAAGTGGTAAGAATCCATTGGTTTCCCTTAAGCATAGTGTCTGACAGAGATACTAAATTCATGAGTTACTTTTGGAAGAAATTGTGGCACAAATTGGGAACCAATATGTCCTTTGGGTCTACATATAACCCTTAGACAAAAGGACAAATAGAAGTGGTTAATAGAAGCCTTGGGAACCTATTTAGGTGTCTCACAAAGGAGTATGGTCAGACTTGGGATCAACTACTAGGACAAGAAGGGTATGCATACAATGATACTATGAACATGAATACATGAAAGAGTCCTTTTGAAATTTTTTATGGACTGCACCCTAGAGGAATATTTGAGCTTTGAGAACTAAAATATGGAGCCAAGGGTAGTGGTTATGCTTAAGACTTTGCCCACTCCATGAAAGAGGTGCACGAAATAGTGAGAAAGAATCTCACAGAGAATGTTGAAAAAATCAAACAAAATGTGGGTAAAAGGAAAAAGGAAGTTCATTTTCAAGTAGGGGATCTTGTTATGGTCCATCTGAACAAAACAAGGCTACAGAAGGGAGTAGCAAACAAGTTGCTGATGAGGAGATTGGGGCCATGCACTATTTTGGCCAAATATGACAAAATAACTATAAGGTAGAACTCCATGAGGATATTGGTTTGTCTCTGGTCTTTAATGTTGGAGATCTGGTCCTCTATAAGGGGCCTACTCCAGATCCAGACCAGAGTCTTACTGAGGTTATACAAGAGGTTGAAGATCTGAATTTGAACAATACACTACCTAAGAGAGAAGAGAAGATACTTGATTCAAGGGCCTACAAGAAGGCCATACATAAGACATAATATGAACATATGATCAAATGACATGGAAAATATGATGTAGAGGCTACTTGGATCAAGGAGGCAGAGTTCAAGAGGTTGGGCTTTGATTCCAACTTGCTCAATCCAAGGATGGATTGAAGTCTTTTCATTTGGGGAGGATGGTGCAGGAGAACCTAGGCTAATCCTCAATTCTTGTTTTTTTTGGCTTGTACTGACCTTAGTCAAGTGAGTAGTGTTTGGATTTTACCTTAGAAGGTCTTTGCAAGTGTGTACCTAGGTGGATTTGACTAGGTTTAATCCAACCTAGATGTTTATGCTTTATTAGTAGTTAGTGGTAGATTAAGCCTAAAGTGGGAAAAATGGATCCAAAGCCTCTAAATCTTAGGAAAGGGTAGAAATATTCCTAAAATGGTCTCTAGGATGTTTTTACATCATTCTAGGTCGGAGGTCATTGGATTTTATTTTTAGCAAAGCTGTCAAAGTTGTCAAAATGTTGCATGATAACATTTGCAACTTTTAAAAAGTTGCATATCAACATTTTGGCATTCTTGGATTCTCTTCAAAGAATGATGATGGATGATTAATGTAATGACCCATAATAATGGGGAAGGAATATTTATAAAATTAGGATCCCATTTCCTGAGGCAGAGTGATGTAATGATTAATTTGAATGTGAAGGAGAAGCTCTGAGTTTTGGTTTTTGCATATAGTCGACTTGTTTTGAGTTCATGAGTTAGTAGATGGATTGAACTAAGTGATCCAATTTTGTATTAGTGTAGTAGACATAGTTTCAAGAACTTTTTATTCAATAGTGAAGTTTCTTTGAGTTTATTAGATTATCTTTTCAAATTGTTTTGCAAGTAGAGTAGTTGCTGGTGTTGTTTTAGCAGTTTAGGGAAATATGGCTCCTTCATAGCTCTCCACCGTGAAAATCATCACAGATCTAAAGGATATGGAAGGGAATCTATTTTACAGTGTGCATATGGAAGGAGGAGCTTAGAAGAGCTAGCTAGTTAATTTTAAGGTCATGCCTTAGGCGAGTTTAGTGTGCCCGGTTAGGTGCATGACAGTATTTTGATGGTGTGTAATTGCAGGGGAAGGATTGGAAGAATGAAACCAAGCATGGTTTCAGAATCATATAGGTCCTATAGTTACCTCTTTAGAGGATTAGGTATTGACCAATCCATTTAGATATATTTCCAAGTATAAATTACAAGACTGCACAAAAATAGCCTTATTTTCCCTATTAGCCCTAAATTATAGGAGCCTATTGTACGGAGGCCCTAGAACCCTAAGACCACCAAAATAATTTGTATCCTGGAAAAGGGTGTCTAAATATGAACTTTTTTTTGGGGTTGTTTGTTATTTTTGAGAGAGACGTGGGAAAAACTCACCGATTAGGACTAATTGACCTACTAGGCCTAAAATACCAAATTTAGTGTTACTCTTGAGATCATTTGTTAAACCATTGATGAAATTTTCTAATGGGGTCATATGGGAGGCAATAAGTTGTATCAACAAGGATTTCACCCCCTTTAACACTTGTGATGAAATGGTGAAGAGAATGCACTTGGAATCTTCCAAGGTGGAGTAAGTGATTGAAGAACATTTGGTTGATAGTTACCCCTAAGATGAAGCATAAAGGAGACCAAATCATAGAGTGATGTTGGAGTGGTTCTTGGCTAGCTAAGAAAAAAATTGGAAGTTCCTAGAGGAGAAAGTAGGATCTTGTGAAGACTAGGAACAATAAGTGTCCTAGAAGAGCTTGTGCAAGTACACCTTGAAGAGTTTCTATCATGTTGAGACAGTAAATTTATCATGATTTATGGATCTTGATAAATTCAAAGCTTGGCAGGCCTGAGAAGTGTGTGCCATGGAGTGGAACTAGTGCTGCCAAGCTTCTAACTGTCTGACTTGAATGGGTTGTTTATTGTAAGAGGATTCAAGCAAGTATTGTCCTTTTATAGCCACCTAATAATAGGGTTTGATTGTTGTGCTTGAATTTATAATCTCTTCATGACATGTCTGGCATGAGTGAAAACACCAAAACAAAGAACGAAAGGATCAAGGATTCAAAAAATGCACTTTTTAGGTGTTAAACTGTACATGCTCGTACGAGATCTCTACATCTAGTGTCAAAATTTTGGAAATATGTCAATTTTCTATCCAATGCTATCTTCCGTCACACTGGTTCTATTTGGATTTTCTCAAATATGTGCTTTCACAATATTACTACTAGTTTTTCTTTGTCTGCAATCTGTTGAAAGTCTGACTCGTTGTTGTCTTGAGGTTTGATTTCACTATGCTAGTCTAAGTGACATGTTATCTATTTTGATTTAATCATCTTTATCGATGCTATCCTTATCCTGATTTGCGAGCGTAGGTTCATTAATATTGAATCAAGATTGAAGTCATTGCTATCTCTCTCTCAGTTGGATATTATCTCTTTTGTCTTTTGGTCTTGGACTTAGTCAACACTTTAGATATCACTTCAACAACTGTCAGGAAATCAATTGGTTCATCATACCTTCTTTTCAATCTTATAAGAAAGCACATAAAGACAATATTCAATGTCTAAAATAAAATGGGCTAAACCTTATGGTCCTAATAATGAGAAAGAAGAGATTCTTATGGAAGCTATATGAAAATAGATTCAAACTTTGAAATTTGAAATCCAGGAATAAAAGGGGAAAAATGATACACCATCCAACAAGTCCTCATTAAGATCGATATTTCCTTTTCTCTATGATTATGATCCATCCTAACTTCCCTTTTATTCAAACAAGAGGCATCTAAGAAAACCAAACCCATCTTTGATCAAGAAAAATTTCACGAGCATCCTATCTTTGATCAAGAGAGTGGCTCCAAAGACCTAAAAGATGCTGAAAACACCATGAAGTATCCCTCCAAAGGGGTTAGTAACCTCATGAAAGAAAAATCTTGGGTAAAACGTAAGAGGGACTTCACTCCTTTTGGACAATCTTATGAATCAACATTAGAAGAACTTATTGAGTATGATCTCATCACATTACCTCAAGTCACTTCACGTGGATTGACATTCTTGAGTACCTATTGTGCATATCATCAACACAATGAGCATAAAAATTCATCTTGCATGGATTTGAAACATAAAATCCCAGATCTCATAGATGATGGCATAATTGAAGTGGAAAATCCTAATGATTCATGTAATCTCAAGCATGATCAATATCAAGAATCCATGTCTAGCAATATTTCATATATCACATCTACTTATTCCACCATTCCTCCATCTCCTAAAGCTTCACAACTAGCCACACCATCTCTATCAAGAACTGAGCCTAATGATGACTATGTCTACCCTCAAGAAATACCTCTGAAAGAAACCCAAGCTAATTTGCATTATGCTGAAAATCTATTCCATCCTTCAATGGTTCTAGATCTCGAGATATCAGGTGCTTCAACAACTATCAGGTCTATTCCAAATGTGATCTAAATTAAGAAATCAGATTACAATACCTGGTGTGAAACTTGAGATATTGTTGAGTTCAATAAAAACAATAATGATGAACAATAAAATTACAAGCCAAAAAACTGATCCATTCTATTCAAAATTGGAGATTATACAAACATGAAGGATCCCAAGAGTCACTAGAATCTATTGGAAATGAAATGAAGAGTCCTCATAATGTTTATTACAAATAAACTTATTAAAACTACCAAAATTTTCAAAAAAAATATATAAAACTTTAGGTCTACTTGGAGAAGGCATAAATTTATAGTCCTAGGTCCGATTTGCAAATCGTTTGCCCCGAAGACCTCCAAAAATGTAGTTTACTAAGACATAGAAAATACTAAAAAATTAGATTTTAGTATTTTCTCAATTCCATACTAATCATTCCTTCCCCCTTGAGAGGCAATGGGCCCCACTGCACAAATATTCTACAACAGATGAGGAAATTGTTCTTCAATTTGTTCCTTAGTTAACCAATTGCCTTGATGAGGATGCTGACCAGCTCGAACCACCTGATAAAGAGTAATGTTATGATTTCTCAAAGTCTTTAAAATGACTTCAGTAACATGGTCACACTGGATTGGAATAGTAGTGGATAATTATGTAGCTTGGATGTGCTTAGTAGCTTGGGAAATGTCGAACAAAGGAGGAAAATAGGGTCTCAACAATTCCACATTGAAAACTATACGCAGTCCCAAAAAGGATGGAAAATTAAGCTCAAAACATTTTCACCAAACTGCTTCACAATAGTATACATGCCATAACGAGGAGGACAAAGCTTCATGTTTGGTCCATGAAGGTGCTCTTTCTAAAGATGTAACCATACCTTTTCACCAATGTGAAAGTGATGAGGAGTTCTATGTTTATCACGCCTTTCCTTATACTTCTGATTACTCTGCTCCAAAATCTCATGAAATAGGTGTCTACTGTTATCAATTAATTTTTTTGAATCCCATGTGTGAGGATGTTTTGAATGCTACATCCATAAGCTATGAATTATCATTCAATTCACCACTTCTGTCTACCCATCTATTTGGAGATGGAATGTTGTGGACTTTGTCAACTTTGTGTCCATTTTATCCCATAGTGCAGACCAAAATTTGCTGATGAACCTGCTATCCCTAATAGAAATAATGCTTTTTGACAAACCCAAAAATACCCAAATATGGTCAAAAAATAACTTGGCAACCTCTTCTGCAGAAATCATTTTTTTGTCTATCTAATTTTTGTTATAAATAATAAAAAAGAATTAGAGAAAATGAAATAATCCAAGTGTGACTGCATGAAAGGAATTTACCAAGTTCACCAAGATTAATAGTGAGGAATTGCTACAAATAACCAAGCCAAGAGATCACCAAACTCCAAGAACCAAGACAAGAACACAAGGATTTGAAAGGGGAAAACAAGAAAAACCCCTTGTGAAGAATATGAATATGGCACAATGCCTAAAGAATGAGAGCAATGAGCTCAATACAATATTGACAACAAGATAAGAATGTGTGTAGAAGTGAGAAAGAATAGAAGATTATTCTAGCAAGTGTGTGAGAGGCATCTCTTAAGTAGAGATGAGTGGAGGAGTTTGCATGTAACTCCCATATTCTATGAATGCCACATTCATATTGTGTGTGTGACAAATGTGAGATTCCTCTTAAGGAGGAATATCTATTTTCCTTATTAAAGGAATTACAAAATAGTGACATGTCCTCCTACTTGGACTAGAGGACAAATACAAATAAGGATACCTTGGTTTATCCTTTAATTACATAATTTCAACCAAGGAAAGATTAAATTCTAACACCCCCCTTTAATCTTTCCTTCAGGAGTTTACAACAAGGGAATTAAACCCAATTTTTTACAATGAGAGTGAAATGTCTCTTTACAAAATCTGCAACTTGGTCTTCAATATAGGGAAGAGATTTGATTGTCTTGATCCAAGTCTTGATGTAAACTTCTTGAA
>MU225648.1:479422-511224 GCA_018584345.1 Thuja plicata | reverse complement strand
AGGAGCTAAACATGAAATCAAGATACACCAAAAGGTCAAGGAACCAAAAAGAACAATCATCCTCTCATCTCAAAATAAATATGCTAATGCAGAAATGAGGCATGCATCAACATTGCATCAATCACATAGATATAGATAGTCCATTAATGAGTTACTGCAAGTGAATGGGTAGCTAATCCATAACCTGCATGACTCACGATCTAATCAATGAAGAATGCAAAATCATCACATTAGTAAGGTTGAAAAGAAGACCGAGGGAGAAGAAACCATAATCCGAGTAGAACATATATCTCAAGCACCAATAAGTATTTATATTGATTAACCAATCATGACTATGCTTATGAACCATAAGAAATTAACCATTAAGGAGATGATAATTTAAACCAACATTAAGATTTACATAAATTGAACTAAGGATTAAGAGAGAGAGAACCATGTACCATATACCTTCCTATCATATGAGAAATCCAACAAACTTCAAGAAGGATTTCAAGAACAACATCTTCACCAAAAAAAAATAAAAAAAATCAACGGAACAAGTTGATCAACATCAACTGAGTAAGTGCGTCCATTGCAACTTACAGATGAAACAAGTTGATAAACATCAACAGAGTAAGTGCATCCATTGCATCTTACAGATGGAACAAGTTGATTAGCATTAACTGAGTAAGTGCATCCATTGCAACTTACAGATGGAACAAGTTGATCAACATCAACTGAGTAAGTGCATCCATTGCATCTTACAGATGGAACAAGTTGATAAACATCAACTAAGTAAGTGCAACCATTGCATCTTACAAATGGAACCATAGATCAAAAGGAGCTCATAATAGATGCAACAATAGATCATATAAAATATGAGAACAATTAATGTTAAATAATGAAATGAACCATTGGAAGGAAATGTAGTATGATTACTTGAACAAATTAAAAGCTTATCAACATGAAGGACATAAGGTAACAAATTACAATCCTAAAAGAGAAAATACCCCCTGAAGATGCACCAAATCACTAAAAAGGGCTAGTAACATTATGACGAATTGTAAATGCATGACGGGATTGATTACCATTATCCTCCCTAGAATTAGAAGATTGATTTAGATTCAGGTGTCTATATCCCTCTACTTTTTAAAGCAATTATTAGTAATATGACCATCCTTCCCACAATAGGTGCAATGAGGTCTTTGATTTATCTTACGATGATTATGATTATTATGATTGTTATTATGAGAATAATTATAAGAGGTATTATTATTATGAGTATGAGAATTATTAGTTTGATTTTGAGTTTTACACATTAAAGCAGGTTCAAAAGTTTTAATAGTACCAAATTGCAATAATTTAGCCTCCTCTTGACGTAACAAATTTTGAAAGATTGCATAAGTTAAATAAGGAGGTAAAGTAGGAATAACAAGTTAAGAGTGAATGTTAGTGATAAATTGCAAAAACTCTTTAGGAAGGCATTTCTTAAGAATAATAATAATTAATCTAATATCACTTAAACTAACATTAACACCAATTAGTTGAGTTTTAATTGCATCAAACTTAAGTAAAAATTCATCCATATTTTTAAAATCATTATACCTTAAGTCCTCCAAGTTGTCTTGGAGTTGAATCTTATGAGATTCAGATGAGCTGTCATAAGTCTGTTGCAAAATGGCCCACGCTTCATGAGCTTTTGTGCAATGTCCAATTAGGACATATAGATCAGGAACAATGGAGAGACCAATCAAACCAAGAGCTTCTTCATTTTTTGTTTTCTGTGCATCTTTTTTTGCTTGTGAAGCAGAGGTAGCTGGTTCAATGGAAGCATTTGTAGCAACTTCAAGAAGGTGTTTGAAAGGAAATAGAAATGTTTGAAAGGAAATAGAAATGAAACATGTGTTTTCCATTGATGATAATTAGAGCTATTTATTTTAATTTCTGGAATTAGAGTAGACATGTTGAAAGTAGCAAGACAATGATATCAAAATTACTATGAGATTAACTATGAACTTGAAATTTTAAGGAAATTTAAATTTTTATTAAATGCTTAAAAAAAGGCACTAAAATTGATGAAAAGATATATTAAGAGTGAAATAGTGAATAAAAAGATATATGGGACAATGTTTAACAACTAATTTTGATTTGATTACAAAAAATGATAGAAACAAAAAATTTGTTAAATCGAAACTATGATAAAATTAATGAGAAGTTAAACTTGAATAATTGAATTAAGTTTTAAACTAAGAAATAGATAAAATGAATTAAACTGATGGAGAGTAATTATAGATTTGACCAAATTTAAAAAAGAGATTTATATGAGTCAAAGAATATGCAAACTACACTAAAATTAGATAAATCACAGGGATATCATGAATCTCAAAGAAAATACAAAAAAAAAACTACAAAATACTAATAGAAGAAACTATTTGTAGCCTACAAAAAAAAGAGTTAGAGACAAAATCAGAGAATATAAGAGAAATAATATCAGAGAATATTTAATGATTATTGAGAAATATGCTATAAAAATAGATGTAATGATAACCTGCAATGAAATGATTAAACTGCAAGTGAATTATTAAAATGCAAAGATTTGACTGTTTCAGAAATACAGGCCTAATGCGGGGGTCATATCTCCCAAATGAACTGTTGGATCAGGCTGAATTTCAAATATGTGTTACAAAACCTAATTACAAAGGCTCGCACCAGAGCGATTGAAAAAATAACATCTGAAACAAAAGTTATGATCTACTGAGTACGGGTCTATAAAACTATCTTCAAAATCAGTCACATAAATGTAACACAATAAGTGGGAGATATGCTAGCATGGGATGCAACAAAGAAAAAAGGAATGAATAAGAGAAAGAATGCAGCACAATGAAGGATAAATACAACAATAAAGAGGCATAAAATAAAGTGAAAGAAGCTAAAAGCCTTCTTGCAAAAAGGAGCTCTGCTAGAGCAAGGAGATTTGAAACAATAAACAAAAAATAAACAACTCAAATAGATGTCTATTAGAATCGATTAAATCTTGCACCAAATGTAAGAGGAATATAATAAATAAGTAAAAACCCAGAGATATGTGGAAATATTGGATCTTAAAACCTGCAAAACAATCATTAACACAAATTAATGTTAATACAGAGATGTTAGAACCTTGAAATATACAAATATAAAACCTGCAAAAAGATTAGATAAATTGAAATATGATAAAGAATGAATAATAAGTCTACATATCAGATTGTTAGGAAGAACAAGAATGCATGAAAAGGAAAACCCTTGTGGTTTCCCGACTGAGGGTGAGTTAGAAAAAAAATTAGATTTTAATGATAAACAATAGAATAAGCAAATATGAAATCTTCTCTTGTGGTTTGCCCGACTGATGGAGAGATTAGTACTAAAAAAGACTTGAAAATAGTGATAAAAAGACTTAGATCTGGCGGAAAGCCATCCAGAAATAAAAAAAACTAAGATGTTAGATTTGCAAAACAATAATGAAGTAAAACCTGCAAAAAATGGTTAGATAAACAAATTTTTTTTTTCCTTCACAACTGAAATATCCTTCAAATTTTCCTACATGCAACACTCAACAAACAAGGATTAAACCTGCTCTGATACCATGTTAGAAATCATAAAAATTAATTAGAGAAAATGAAATAATCCAAGTGTGAGTGCATGAAAGGAATTTACCAAGTTCACCAAGATTAACAGTGAGGAATTGCTACAAAGAATCAAGCCAAGAGATCACCAAGCTCCAAGAACCAAGACATGAATACAAGGATTTGAAAGGGATAAAATAAGAAAAACCCCTTGTGAAGAATATGAATATGGCACAATGCCTAAAGAATGAGAGCAATGAGCTCAATACAATATTGAGAGCAAGATAAGAATGTGTGGAGAAGTGAGAAAGAAGAGAAGATCATTCCAGCAAGTGTGTGAGAGGCATCTCTTAAGTAGAGATGAGTGGAGGAGTTTGAATGTAACTCCCACATTCTATGAATGCCACATTCATATTGTGTGTGTGACAAATGTGAGATTCCTCTTAAGGAGGAATATCTATTTTCCTTATTAAAGGAATTACAAAATAGTGACATGTCCTCCTACTTGGACTAGAGGACAAATACAAATAAGGATACCTTGGTTTATCCTTTAATTACATAATTTCAACCAAGGAAAGATTAAATTCTAACAATTTTGTTGATTTTATGTTATGGTTACCTTTGCATGTGTATTAAGGACAACTGCTTTTTTTTGTTTCGGGCAAACCATGAACAGAACAAAAGCTCCAGTTCGAGCAATCAAATATTGACATGATTTAACACTAATTAAAGAAGCAGTTTGTGTCGGACATACCTTTGGTATCTGATACCTCTTTCTGTCAAGCTTGATTGTAATACTACGTGGCTTGGATTTATACACTCCATGCCTCTGATACATGTAAGGCTTCCCAAGAAAGACATCACATACATCCAATGGTGTTACATCACATGTCACTTCATCCTTGAAAGGCTTGATTGAATATGGTAGACAACACTGTTATTTTATTTGAATATCTTGTCCCTCATTTACCCATCACATAGAGTATGGTTGTGGATGTCTTGTCACTTTCAAATTCAATCTTTTGTCTGTCTCCCTAGATATCAAATTCTTTTGGATCCCACTATCAACAAGAAAATTCAGAGGCTTTCATCAACCCACATCTGTGAATGAAAAAATATCTCTTTATCTTCATGATGCAGTACTTTATCAGTTGCAACTATGGCATATGGGCCTGCTTCTATGATGGAATCATTGTCCTTTTTCTCAGAAGTATCTATTGGCAATCATTTAGGTTTAGCTTCCTCTCCTCGTATTTCTTTCATTAGATTTTTAATACTTTGACAATATTTTGTATTGTGGGTTGGGGACTTATGCATCTCACACCACATGCCTACATTTGTTTGTGTCTTTTTTTTAGTCCACCATGTGTTAGTAGGTGAGTTTGCGTGAGGCTCCTTGGTCACCTGTTTTCCTTCATCTTTAACCCTTGGCTTATTGTTTGCAAAGTAGTCCCTCTTCCCTTTCTGCTTGAATTTCTCTTCAATCTTTGTAGCATATTTATAGGCAGTTGGTAATGTCTCAATGTTCAAAAATTCAATCTCTGTCTGGATAAGCCTGTGAAGTCCACTATGATATTTCAGAATTTGATGCTTCTCTGAATCCTCAATACCAATTTTTTTTGAAAGTGAATGGAATGTATTGGTGTAATCTTGCACAAATTGATCCCTTTTCTGTCGAAGCAAATTCCATTCTATATATTTCTGTTCATATACATCCTCTGAAAAGTATGATTCTTTTATGTATTCCAGAAATTCTCCCCATGTGGGATTTGTATCAAGAGATATTTCCAAGTCGTTTCCATCAGATAATTCTCATTCTTTATTTTCTAATTTATTTTCCCAGGATAATTTCACATGGGTTTCAACTTTGAGAAGAGAAAATGTTATTTTTTCTGCATCTGAGAAATTATTTACAGAGAAGTATCTATCCAATTTTGATAACCAATTATAAACAACTTCAGCATCGACTTTTCCTTCAAAATTTGGGATGTCAAAATTTACTTGGACTTTGAAAGGGGTATTTCCATGAAATGATGTTCATGATCTAGAGGGTTTTTGATTCTATAGAATGTGTGAAAATTGTTTCATCATCTCCTCTTGTTTCTTATTTAATGCCTCTTCCAACAATTGCTTAATAACATCATCTGACATCTTCGATTGTGTGCGCCTCAAAGGTGGGTATTTTGACAAATATTGTGTATCCAATCCTAATATTTGGTAGGAGGACCTTGTATAAATTGGCATAAAGGAGCGTTCTCGCTCTGATACTACTGATCTGAATTAAGAAATCAGATTACAATACCTAGTGTGAAACCTACGGTATTGTTGAATTCAATAAAAACAATAAAGATGAACAACAGAATTGCAAGCCAAAAAATGATCCATTCTATTCAAAATTGGAGTTTATACAAACATGAAGGATCCCAAGAGTCACTATAATCTCTTGGAAATGAAATGAAGATTCCTCATAATGTTTATTACAAATAAACTTATTAAAACTACCAAAATTTTCAAAAAAAACTATATAAAACTTTAGGCCTACTTGGAGAAGGCATAAATTTCTAGTCCTAGGTCCAATTTGAGAACCATTTACCTTGTGGAAATATAATCCAAAATTTTAGACCCAAATCTAGGAAGTGAAACCAAGGTTTTGTCAGAGGAGATAGTCCTAGAAATGCCCTGAAGACCTCCAAAAATGCAGTTTACTGAGACTAAAAATACTAAAAAATTAGATTTTAGTATTTTCCCAATTCCATACTGATCAAAATGATTGTCCATTAGCCTTTCAGGAATCCCATATGAAGATAAAAAATCCTACCTCATCCTTAGAAGTGGCTCCATGTCAAGAGGGCGATCCCAAGTGTGAAGAAACAAATATCAATAATGACCAAGATCAAGCCATTATCCAATCCCTTCCAACATTTGACAAAGGTCCCATATCCCTAGATTGTGAGGATGATCCTCTCATATCCTTTCATTTTTTCCAAGAAGATATCCCTCCAGCTCAAGAGATACATATCTCTCCACCTCCCAAGAAAGACCAATATATCCTTTCTACCATCTCTAATGAGCCTATTAAAAATCAAAAGCAAAGTACCCTTTATGCATCATCTAAAGATCCTTGTCAAGATTAGAGCATCCCATCATCTCCATTTCATATCCCTCAATATCCACCTCAAGAATCCATCATTCCTCTAAATCCCTAGCATAATAATAAATCCCCTCAAGCTTCAGTTGCTCCTATCAAAGCTACTCATGCACCTATTGATATAAAGATGAATTCTAAAGAGAAGATCCTTTTTCATACAACTCACCCTCCAGATGTTGATATCCCTTCCAAACCTTATCTCCTGCCATTTGCATGTAAGCATCATCCTTCTCCATCCTCCAAGTCTTTTCTTAGTCCCTATATCCCAAAGCCGAAACAGTCAAACCTTCCATCTATATTGGGTCCTTATATCCATCCATCCACCATGCCTATTACTACTAGCTTGTCACTCGCTAACCATATCCTCTATCAAGATCAACAAAGACATGAATCCTTGAACCCTCCCTATCAACCGATCCATATGAATGTGCCATATAAGGCCTACTCATACACAATTCCCAAGTCTTTTGGAAGAAATTTGGATGTCCAACAAAGAAATCAAATATTCAAGAATCCATTTATATATGAAGATCACTATGTCTGGTCTAATCAACATGTGATTACAAAGAAAAATGAAATAGTAAAGAGACCACAAGGGTCCACTAAGAAAAGAATAAAATCAAAGAAAATATGGGTTCCTAAATCCATCATGGAAGAATTGCATTCTAAATCATCCAAAAACAAAGGAAAATCAAAATTTGTGTGGATTCCCAAGTCTCTCTTAAAAGACTTGAACAAAAAGGAAAAATTAGAGTTGGCATCCAAGCTTCCAAAGTATTTCACTTCATCTCCATCTAAACATCTCCCATCTTCTAACTCTATTCTAGGTCCTCATGTCCCAAAATCCATTACCTTGAATACTTCACCCCTTCTCCATCCATCTTAGGTCATCATGTACCAAGATCCATATCCAATCATACATAAAAGCCTCAAGCTATTCCATCTTTTTTTCCTCCATCCATCCACTAACCTTCAAGGTGTGTATCAATGTTGATCTTATCACCATTTCCATCTACCTCTACACAAACCTTTCAATACCCTATCCAATATCCTACACCTACCTACTACCCATCCATCCCATATTCTTCCATTCCTCTTATCCAATCCATCGCGTAAATCCTTCACTACGATCTTCCTTATCATCCATATTATTCTTCTCTACCATCACCCTATCAAGATCCTTGAGAATACTTTTTGCAGCCTTGTCCTATCATAGTATATCCTTCAAAGGATCACTATCCAAAGGAAAGAGACTTAAATTTCCTTCATATAATTATAAGTAGAAAAAAAAGAGAAAAAGTGCCTTGGTGAAAATCTAGTAAACAGGCACCATGGTAGCAAAAATAGAATTTTTGCCAAGTAGGTGAAAACCTGGTAAACAGACACCTCTTGTACTCGACGCTCCATCTATCAATACTCATTCTTGAAAATCCTTCGCTTTAGTTTGTACATAATCTTTTAGTCACATTTGTGACACTTTGGTCTCCTGAGAACCCTCATGGCTTGAAACTGATCTAGATTCATAGTCTGGGGGCAATCAAATCGACTTTATCCTGACAGTATGAGTCAAGTCAAGTTATCTTCAAACAAAGTTTTTTACTAGGGGGAATGGGTCACCAATTTGATTGCATCTTTGGCTTACACTAGAATCAGTAATCTTGTCATTTCTGAAGGACATCTTGCTACTAACACAATAGGTGTTTTTCAACACCCTAATCAAAAGTGTTTCTTAACACTATGTTTCGACACATCTTTATTTCTTAACACACATTGGATACCAAAATCATAAACAATAGATCAATAGAAATCAAATGCATTGAACTCACAAAAACAATGGTGTTTCTCAACACCTCATACATGTACACATCCAAAAACTTTGAAACTAGCTAAAGTATGCTAAACTTCTCTTTGTATGTTGTCTGTTCTCATTGATTTTATGTAATCTTTTCTTTGTTTTTTGCTTGTTGGTGTGGTCCCGATGATCCTACAATGTCAAATAAACAAGGTGTATGTGATAAGAGCTACTGCATTAAGGTGGAAAGGCCTCACATCCCTCGATCTTGTTTACTTGCATGCCAAGGTGAGGTCAGAACTATCTCCTTGACTATTGTTGCTCTACTTGTTTATGAAAGATCACACTCATGGTTATCTTGGCATTGAATGCCTCAATACTGGTGTAATCTTGCAACATCAACTAGAAACAACATTCAGGTCATCTCAACTTTTGTGCCCTGATTCTTATGTTAGTTTCCCATATCTTATCCAATGAAAGTCATATTCATAGTCTTATGGTCGTAGTGGAACCAGTAAGGATTGTATTGACTCTGAGGTTCCAAAATGCTCGATGATGAAAAATTTAAAAGCTAAAAGTTCAGTGACTATACCTTAGGTTGCATTCATGTTAGTCTTGTATCTACATATTCTTGGTGTTGAATCTTCATAATATCGTTATCTCTCTCCAATGTGAAGGATCTAAAGCTCCCATTTGTTGATCTTCCTTTTGCCAAGTGGTTAGTTGTATGTTGATTGACGTGAAAATGACACTCTTGGATAATTTGACCATCCTGATTCTATTTTTGTGATCGAAATTGAAATCTGAGATCATTTTATTTGTCATTTTTGATGTTTGAATTTTTTAATAAACTAGAGCTGACTGATTGCACAATTAGTCATTAGTTTGGACTCTGACCATTAAAAATATCTCATGTTTTTCTTCTAGGCAATCCATGCATCATACATTTGGTCAACAATATCTCCCATCAAGTACAAATTCTATCTTAACCACTTGGAACCTCTTTTTAATCAGATCATCTTCTTCTTGCATCATGTTATCAATTGATTTGCTTCTGATCACTGGGGCACCTAGCCATATTTCAATTTTTCTCATGAGGAGGAAAGATTAGGACATCAACATTCTAGTGATCACATCCTCAATCAAGACCCCATCGCTTGGGGCATCTCAGCTTCATTACATCAAATCAAGTTGAGATCATCTTAAATCAAAGGAAACCTAATCAATGGTCTTATACGATGGTGAATACACTCCAAACCAGACAAGATTGATCTTATACAAGATGTTCATTATTGAAACTAGATACATTGATCAAATTGGCTTCATCGCTTCAAATCAAGTCAATTTTCTTGCTAATCAAATCTCTTAATGGTAATCAGTTTCATCACTTCAAATCAAACTGGTTATTCATTCAAACCAATAAAAAGGTTTAAGAGTTCTTGACAGATGTTCAGTTTCATCGCTTCAAATCAAATTGAGCATTCTATTTTATATCTTTTGATCGATATTCATCCAATCAAGCTCAAAGTCAGTCTTCCTCGACAAGAATGGTTTCATCACTTCAAATCAAACTATTCTAGGTCTCATCGCTAACAAGTCTTTGAACCAATGCACTGATCGCACATCAATTCAAAGAGGGGAAAATGTAATGACCTAAAAATGGTCATCTAAACCCTAGACCCCTAATCTCGATTGTTTATCAAGCAACCCTAATCTTGATTATTTTAGTCCTAAACCAAACATGAAATTAATCAATTTAAAGGTGAGTTGACCTAAATCCTAGGTCCTAATTAATCATCGTACTTGATTAATTAATTAATTCCTAAAAATATATTACTTTGGCAAATAAACCTTAAGTTAATTATTTAATTGATATTCTAATATATTAATTAAATAAATTGCTAAATTGTCAATAAATTCCACAAAAGAATTAAATTAATTAATAAAAAACAAAATGTACATTTAAAATCATTTAAATCTTTAAAAATGCATATGATGTCATCAATTTCAGTTAACTGATTCTCGAATTGGAAAAAAAATCTATTTTATTCAGTTAACTTATTCTTATCATTTTCTTATTTTGGAAACAAAGCTGTTAATTGAAATTGATTTTGGAAGTTTCCAAAATAACTGATCAGTCAGTTCAGTCAACTAACTCTTTTGACCAATCATCTTCTTTGCACGTGGATTGTGCTTCCTCAAATCAAATTATGTCAACTCTTTGGCTTTCAATCTCGACCGTCGATTCAAGAGAGATTTCTATAAAAGCGAACCTCTTTTCCTTCACAAAGGACCTAGGATTTTTATTATCGTCATTATACAAATTTTCCATTCAAGCATTCTTGCATTCTTAGCTTTAAATTGTTTAGTTTGTTAAATGTTTTATTTTACTTTCAAAGCATGCAAACTTCATAATTTAGAGCACATTTAGATTTTGGGGCTTAAAATCTATCAATACATTTCATTTGGTACTTAAAATATACTCTTAAATAGCATTGGATTTACAACAAATTGCATATCATTTAGATAAATCATATAACTCTTTAAATCCTTCATTTAGACTAGGTGTAGTCACTGAGATTTGCAATGACCTAAGAGAAAACTCATACTCATGCCTACTAGAAGATAACGAGTCAGTTTTAGTTAGCTTAGCTGGTTATTGTATCTTGATTTTCATATTTTGATAATCTAACCATGTAATGATTCATTGAATTCTATTTTTGTAGCTTGCATGTATCAACCACTTTTCACATGCACAAGTTCTTATATTGCAGATACTCAGATGAAAAACATAGGTAGCAATGTCCTCAATATTTTTCTTGTTACATCTTCTTAATTTATCTGTCCTCTAGCACCTCTGATAGAATTCATAATTTCCTTTAGTTTTTCACTATATTGTGTAAAATTTTCACCTTCCTTCATTCTCATAGAATCAAAGTGGCCTCTTAAGCTTTCAGACTTTCCTTCTGAACATGCTGATCTCCACCATGTACCAATTCAATCTTATCCCACATTTATTTTTCTGTATCACATCCTTTAAGGTCATTGAACTCTAGGTTGGTGAGAGTAGATATCTCAATCATAACTTGTGTGTGATCTTGTCTTTCTCTTATTTTCTCAAGTGTCAGAGGCCCAAATGTTGGTGGTGAATAATCATTGTCAAGATAATATAGTGCATACTCTCCAATCCCTGATAAGTGCAACCTCATTCTATTTTTCCATGTAGAGAAGCTATCCTTATTCAACTTTGGTGTCTCCCTCTTATACATCTTTAGATCTTTAACTAAAGTCTTTTAAAATTATCTCTTAGAGTACCTAGCTCTGATACCAATTGTTGGATTATTGAGAGGGGGGTAATCAGAAAACTATGATACTTTAAAATTTAAAACCTAACTTTGATTCAATTCATTAGGATAAACAACAACAATTGAATCACCAAATAACTTCAATAAATCCAAAAACAACTAGCATAAATAGTAAATATCATGCACATGAAACAATCAACAAATTTAACACCAGATTTAATGGGGAAACCCAATTTGGTAAAAACCTATGTGGGAATTGTCACCCACAAATGAAAATACTCTTTTGAAGTATGATCGGTGAAAAGCTAATCATGTTAAAGATTACAATACACATTGTTATATGTGACCCTATTAGGTGATTTACTTCTAACCCATTAAGGTCTTCACTATGTTAGGAGTGGTCTGGTTAGAGGGCTTTGAACACTCTTTTAGAATGTCACCTTTCTCAAGGATTTTATAATAAGACTGTTAAGTCCACTCGGTTAAGAGATTTCTCTATTACAAATGCAAATAAGAAACAATGTATGAAAGGATCTGTTAAAGTGCAACTACCTCTTTCTTAATCAAATCCCTTATGCGCTCTCTAACTATTGGCATTAACACTTCATCAATCTTTGCTTTAGAATTATATATACTCTTCTTTTCTCTTCACTACATCACTCGGTAGCATTTCAATACTTCAACTTGCCAGCCCTTGTGTTATTCAAATTCATCCTTTAAATAAACTATGTTTTTGATTCTTCATCTCCTTGATTAGGTTTTCCTTTAATCACTCTCAGTCATTAGATCAAATTTTCAAACTGATTCAGTGAGCTTGAAACTCGGTGAACCGATTTAGTATCACCTTGGAACTTGTGCTTTTCTTGGAAGTAAAACCATCACTTTTTCTTCTTAATCTATACCATAGATCTTTACCTTGAATTTTCCCATGCGTAGATCTTGTAACTAACTTCTTCATCCTTGGAATATTCCATATCACTGTGGGTCACCATTAAATGCATTCTTATCCTTGCTTCTAACATCTCTTCTTCTCGGCAACTAACTCTTGGCTCAGTGACTAAGATGCACTGCTCGGTGCCTCAATGTCTCATTGTCTTGACCGACTTACACAACCCTTTACCGAAAGACTTCTTTCTTCTCGGTAACTTAACTATTTATTATTACCAACTTGCCCAATCTGCTTTACCAAATTGATAAAGTAGAAAAAAATTATCTCAATATGATCTTATCATTGTCTGATTTTTATTAACTTGCTCAATTAAATCAACTCCAAAAGATATGTCAATTCAATATGAACTAGAAATAAATTACTTGACATTAATGACAAAATAAAAAATGATCTAATCCTTTCTACAACTTTGTATACTTTTGATCTCGATCTTCATCATCATGTCCATCCGTTGAGTAACATATATATGAGATGAAATTGAAAGATGATAGAGTTTGAGAGTTGATGCGATGATTTTAGTGGTTGTAGTGGCTTCTTGTGCGAACAGAACAATTATTTGAGTAGAGGTGAAGTGGACCTATCAAGAAGAGTGTGCTAATTTCAGATAAAGTTTATGTGAGTTCATTCTCAAGGCAAGTCCTAACTGACTTGTGATCAAAATCCTCTAACAAGGTTACTCTTAACAGGATATGCAGGATCTTAAGAGGTTTGAAGACTAAATCATTTAATATGGTGACTCTTAGAAGGAGTTCTAAATCCCTTAACTAGGTATTTCCTAACATGACTATTGTAATTTCTTTTAACAAGGCTAGATATACTCTTAACTGGGTATGCCCTTAACAGGGCATTTGTACAGCTCCTAATAGGGAAATACTTATTGGTGCACTAGTGATATTTTTGGGTGAAAATTACCACCATGGTTTTTCCCTCTAACAAGGGTTTCCACAATAAATATTGGTGTCATTGTGTCTCTTTCATGGATGTATGTTTTTGATATGCTTTTATTTTGCATTTAGCTTTGCATTTGTTTACTTTGGAAGTTGATGAAAATATTTTGTAGATTTGTGGCTACACTAATTCACCCCCTCCTCTCAGTGCCTTATGACATTAACATGATCGTGGTATCATCCACCTCTAGGAAATGACCAATAAAATTATCGATGGGCTCAAAATAATAATTCTCCCAAAAATAAAGGGGAAGATTGGGAAAACAAACCCAAAAAATAGGCAGGCTAAGAGGTTTAGTAAGACGATTGAAGGTGATTATCTAGGGTTTTTTTGAAAGAGAGGGAGTCCTCAAATCCCATAACTTTCTCAACACCAAATTCTGATCATCAGAAAAAAATAAAAGAAAAAAAAAATACCCTTTAGCACAAGTGAAAATATCAATATTACCAAAAACTAAGGGTCTCCAATAATTCATCATCCAACGATTAAAATTTGGAAGGGAATGTAAAAACCAACAAATTTGCAAACCAACATTGGTAGAAGTCGACATTATCCACCACTTCTAGGCCACAAACCACCATAAGGGAGGTGTGTGTGTGGTAAAACGTGACATTCAATCTGCAACACTAAACACTTCAATAAACCATTAAATCAAGGGGTTAGTATCAAATCACAATTAAAATTATTACACAACTAACCTCAAGAGTGACATATTGCTTCCTAGTTGAAGAGAGTTTGATTCCATGCAAATGCTCATCAAATTGGCATAGGGAATCAGTGGCTAGATGACTCCAAAACAAAAGATTCCATGAAATGAGCAAGATGCATGAAATTGCATGCTTTTCTCTCAAGAACCTTGAAAATGAAATGCATGCATAAGCAAACTAAGTGCATATTAACCATGAAATGGAGCTAAGAAAGCCATTAACAACTATTAAATGAAACTAAGAATGAAAATACCATTAAACTAGAAATGCAAGCTAGAGTTTAAATGCAAGTAAGTTAAGCTATTATGGAGATGGAGGCAAGAAAAATTCTCAAAACCTAGAGAAAAACTAGCATTATAAAATCACCTCTCAAATTGCCTCTTTTTTGAACCAAGCAAGCTATTCCTTTTATAGGAAATTTGATGAAATGAACGGTTAAGATTCAACTGAGAAGAGCGGTAGAGATGCAATTTCTCTCAATCCATGTGTGTTTGATCCAAGTGGAATGATTTCTATTGGTCAACTTTGTGCTTGGTTTTGGGAGAATGAGACAAATTTGGTAATTTCCCCATTTAATTTCTTTTATTTGAAATTTGAGTGCTCACACATGTGTGAGGATGTGTGAATGGGTTCACTTAATTAAAAGGGGTTTAGGAATTTTAATTAAATTCAATAGTTTAAGAAATTAAATGATTTAGGATTTGATTAATAATTTGATTCAACAAGTCATATTTAATTATGCAAGCAAGTTTGATTAAATGCTCCCATAATTAGGGTCTAGTAATAAATGGCTTTAATTTAGGGGTTCTTAAGGCCAATTAATCAAAATAGGGGCTATGGGTTTACCAAACCAAATTTAGATGATTACATTTGCCCCTCTTTGAATTGATGTGTATGAAACATGTTAATTCAAAGAACTTTTGATGAAAGATCCAGAAATAGCTTGATGTGAAGTGATGAAACTATCTCTCAGATCAAAACCGATTTCAAACTTGATTGAATGAAGATCGATTGAGGACTGAAGATATCAGCTCCAAACTTGATTAAGAAAATACTGATAGAGAGATCTTGAAGATGTCAGCTCCGGGATTGATTGATTGAATATTGACAAAAAGGTTTGAATATCCATCTTGATGTGAAGCGATGAAACTGAACATCTGTCCCTAGAGTAGATTTCTTAATTTTGGATTGGTTTTGAATGAAAAGTCAACCTGATGTGATGCGATGAGATTGACTGCCATTCGATTGATTTCTTGGGGTAATTTAACTGATATGGGTCCTAATGAAGCTAATTACCTGATTGAGAGGTACTATCAGATTGATGTGGTGCGGTGAACTTGATATGCCCCTAGAATTTTCAAGTGACTTGATTTGAAGTGATGAAATCAGTTTGGCAAAATATTAGTTTGATGTGGAGCCCTGATGCCCATAGAGATTGAAATTGTTGATGTGAATCAAATTATTGATGTAATGTTGCTGCCCTCTCGGGATCAAAATCAAAATGAGGTGAGGGCTACAATCTTGAAAAGTGTCAAATACACTGAATAACTTAGATGAAGAGTTGGTTGACCAATTTGGACTAAGAATTGACTTGGGTTGACCAAAGTTGAATTTTTGGATTGAGGTGGAGAATGTTTGATTTCATTAGTTGGAAATGATTTTGAAGCGGAATCCTATGAGGCAAGCTTCGGCAATCAATTGCATTTGAGTAACAGGTTAAATTGCATTTTTGAACAAGAAAATGTTATTTGACTTCAATTTCAGCCTTGAAAATGGATTTAGGGTTGTCCAATTAGCCAAGGTTGCATCCATTGGAGAAATTTGTAAAATTAGGTCAAAACCTATATAAGGCCCTAAAGGGGTCATTTTCAAATCATTTTCACTTTCCAAGCTTAGAATTCAAAAACCTTCTTTGACTTAAAATGGTGGTCCCGATCACAAATCATCGATTTGAGCGCATGAAAAGGAATAGTTAGCCAAATAATTATCCGCCTCCAGTGAGAAATAAAAAAACTTGATCTTTGAATCTAATTTTTCTTGTTTTTTTATAGATTTTTCAATGTTTTCATGCATTTTTAAATAGTAGGTTTGGGTCGTCGTAGGAGCTGGTGAGAGAACTCGTATGAAAAACTATGAAAACTTAGTTTGTCATATGGGAAGGACCCACAACTTGTACGAGGACCTTCATAGAAACCCCTTCTATCACATCAGACCATTTTTTTTGTCGTTTCATCCTAAATTGTCATACCGTGTTGAATCTTGACTTGTACGAGCCTGCATGCCAGTGAGCATTTATTGTACTTTGTTGTATGGAAGGTAGTGAGAATTTTTAAGGTCTCTACCAATACCTTTCACTTCTATTTGAGGAATATTTAGATTACTTAGCATTTTTTCAACTCGTCAATTTGTTACAAAATGATTTCGCTGTATTACTAATGGTTGTTCATTGATTCTTTGTTGCAGGTACAGTTACCAGATATTCAATTTTGGTCTACGTATCCTCCGACCATGTAGTTAGTGAGAAACCTTTCTGATGCACAGAGGAGTCACTTGGGTGAGTGTGGGTTCAGTTGGTTGTTGCAGATGCCTGATATCCATGTGAACCATAGATTGCTCACAATGTTAGTTGAGTGTTTCCATAGTGAGCATAATACATTTCACTTACTGACCAAGGAGATGACTATCACTCCCAATGATGTATATAGGATTCTTAGGATCCCTTTTTCTAGAGAGAGGATATAGTATGACACAATGCTACAAATTGGTATCTAGGATCTCATCTGAGTCTTTCACGATCACGCTATTATGGATAGTGTGATCTCTTGGGATGATATGATGATCTAGTATGGTGCACAGTATCCACTTTCTTGTGTCATAGAAGGATTCATAGGTTTCTTCATCATGGTGGAAAAGAGTTAGAAGGGATTCTTAGCAGGTTGGGGTCAGGTTTTGGAGAAATTCATGACCAGGCCAAAGCAGTTAGGCTGGGGTTAGTGCCTTCTAGCATATATGTATCATGAGATGCACAAGGTGGTCTTTAGAGGTGCTAGAGGTATGGTTGCAGGTGTGGTTGTTTTACATATATGGGCATGGGAGAACCTTCCCATTAGAAGACTAATGACATATGATCCATGACAGAGTGGACAACCTTTTGTTTATAGGTACTTAGGTTTCTTGACGTAGCCCCACCTGGGGAAGAATGACTATTGGAGACATCATTTTGATGATCTTAGCTTGGTTGTTTGGAGGACTTACAAAGACACTAAGGCTTGGGCCAATTGGAGGGCTTAGAGGAGAGACTTCTTTGTATCACATCCCTTTCTTGGGAGGACTTCCACTGTTGTAGATAATTTTGTAGTGTCTCGAATACTATGACAGTATGGCCATCCACAGAGCATACTGCAGGAGCTCACGGTCTATGCTCATTTTTTTGATGAGGAGCGCTGAGGGTGGTCTCTGAGACTTTTTAGATCTCTCTTGAGAGGAGATCATAGTGTTACACTGACCATCCTAGGATTATCTAGAGGAAATAGCAGATGCATGGGTCACACCCTAGTACAAGGATTATCTTTCACGTACAAGGATTATCTTTCACGTCATTCCCTTCTAAGATGCATAGATCTGGCTGAGAGAGTACCTCAAATAGAGGAGGTATATGTCTCACAAAGGGCTACATGGGAAGGACAGAGGGTCACAACACACAAAGGAGAAGGGGGAGATACAAATTCTAGCTCTAGCAGGGCACCTATAGTAGGGCATAAATGACAGTGTGGTGAGGTAGTGACCTTAGGATCTGTTGGCATTGGTGTTACATCCATAGGTGCAAAAAATGAGGAGATGGTTAAGGTTCAGCAGGATCCTATTTTGATGATGCAGCCTGACAGGTTTGCCAGCAGATGGATGTATAGGTTGGTAAGGAGGAGGGTGTGACTAGGGAGCATACCCCATAAGATACGATCCACAGTCTGAGAGGATGGGTCAGAGAGTTACAAACATAGCTAGTGGTAGCTCAGGCACAGATCACAGAGTGAGGCCGCGCTATCGCCAAGAACGACGAGAGGATCCAGGGATTGACTCAGGGGTTTTGCACTTAGGGAGTTTCCCTCCAGTGTGAGGTTACTCAATAGACAAGCATAGAAACCTATTATGTGGCATCTTATAATGTGGCTATTCCTATAACATAGTAGGTGCTACCATATTCCAAGTATTTATCTAGATCTAAGGGAGAAGACCCTCCACCTAGAGAAGATGCACCTCCACCTCCCCCTCATGATGGGGGCGAGGGAGGGAGTGAGTCTTGATATTCCATCTTCTTCTTATCCCATTATGATATATTTTTGTGAGACCCAATTATTGTATACATGATTCATTGGCATTGCAGATGCACATTTTTGCTCAAGATTATCTGGGCATTCTTTTGTAGACACTTGTTACTTTTAAGATATATATATATATATATATATATGATCGATTTAATTCCCCATGTGATATCATGTGTTGTTATTTTTTTCTTATTCACATGTTTCTTCTAAGTAGATTAGTCCCTTGTATCATTTCTTTGAGTATCTCTTGTGTGTATCTTATATGGAAGCATGTCTCATTATCCTTTTTACCTCAGTGTGTAATATTCTCCGATATTATGTTTTGTTTTTTGATGTTTGGATTCTTTCCTGCTTGACACTGACTTTCTGTGTGCAGATAGGTAACCTTAAGAAGATTTAATGTAGTTGATCACTTCAACGAAGGACTTGACATTAGGAGGAATAGCTTTTTGTGTTATTATAATTCTAGTGTGAAAGTCTAGGAATGAAATGCAGCCTACGACGCGAGTCTATTGATTCCTTTAGCCATTGTTTTCATCATCGAGCATTTGGAAAATATGAGCTAATACAACCCTTACTGGTGTCATTGTGACCATAAGGATATGAGTAGGACTTTCATTGGATAAAATTTGGGAAACTAATGTAAGCATCAAGGTATAAGAACTAGAATGACTTGAACATTGTTTCCAATTGATTTTGCAAGGATACAATAGTATCAAGGCATTTATAACCAAGATAACCATGAGTGCGTTCTTACGTAAACATGCAGATTTAATAGTCAAGGAGATAGTTCCAACCTCACCTTGGCGTGCAAGTAAACAAGATCGAGGTATGTGAGGATTTTCCACATTAATGAAGAAGCTCTTATCACATACAACCCATTTACTTGACATTACAGGATCATTGGAACCACACTAACAAGAAAAAGTCACAGAAAATAGTATGAAATTCATTGATAACATGAAGCATTCAAGAAAAAGATCATCACTCTTTTAGCAAGTTGTTTTTGATAGGTGTATGTTTTTCTATGTAGGGTGTTGAAAAAAACCATCGTACTTGTGGGTGTTAGTGTTGAAAAACACTGGCATATTCTTGAGTGTTAAGAAGACAAGAGTTTAAGCACTTTATCCGATGTGTGTTGATGAATACATATGTGTCCAAATAGGTAGTGTTGAGAAACACTATTTGGTTGACGTGTTGAAAAACACCAGTGATTTCAGTGGCAAACTGTTCAATGGCTAGAAGACCAATGTAACCAGAGGATGACCCTCAAAACCTGTAAGACTAAGATGTCAACCGGTTCCAAGTTAGGATGCCAACTTGACTGTTTGCACAAGGTCATGAAAGGTTCATTAAGTGTAATTAAAGCAAGCTGAGAATTTTACAGGTGAGATAGTCAAGCTATGCATTGATATATGGAGCACGTGTTTCAAGTGACACCTGTTTGCCAAGTTTTTACCACTCAACAGAATTGCTTTTTTTGCTACCAAGGCACCTATTTACCTAGTTTTCACTGAGGCACTTTTTTGTGCTTTCTTTTTTTTTTTTTTTTTTCCCTTTTTTACTGTTTTGATTTTTTTGGTTGATCCATTAAGGCACCTTTTTTCCAGGTTTTTCTGAGGATGATCCTTTTTTCAAGAATTTTTCCAAATGTTTTTTTCTCTTTGTTTTTTTTGGTATTTTTTCAAGATCATTTTCTTTGTACAGGTACTGCTCATAATGTCTAGCTGTAGAATTTTTTAGGTGGATTGTGTTGATGGGATCAAGAAATGTCTCCCCTTCTAGAGTTGAGAGTTTATAGGCTCTAGAGCTGAATGCTGCAATAATCATGAAGGGACCTAGCCAGTTGGGCTCAAATTTCCCCTTTTGTTCACGATGTTGTTAATTCTTTGGATTTTCTCTAACTACAAGATCTCTAACCTAAAATTTTCTGTGTCTTAACCTTCTTGTTGTAACCTCTAGAAATCCTTTTCTGATAGACCCTTAGATGGTTGAATTCTTCTTTCCTTCATTCATCAAGTAGTTCTAAATCATGGATTCTGGAAATCCAGTAATCTTCATTAGTGATGAGTCCTTGTAGTGAGACTTTGAGTGATGACATCTCTACCTCAATAGGAAATACTACTTCTATGCCATATACCAATGCAAATGGTATTGCCCCTGTAGGTGTTCTGATGCTAGTTCAATAATCCCACAAAGTTTGATTTAATTGAAGATTCTAGTATTTTTCCTGACTTACTCACTATCCTATGCAAGATTTTAAATATATTCTTGTTAGATGCTTCAACTTGTCCATCCCTTGAGGATAGTAGATAGAGGAATAGTGTTGGGTGATTTTGAACTTCTCACACAATTCATCCATTTCTCAGTTTTTGAATTATCATTCGTTATTTTTTATAATAGAGGAAGGTATCCCATACCTGTAGATGATGTAGTTTAGGATAAACATGGATAGTTGTTTCCCAGTTTCTTTGATGAGTCAGAAAAATTCAAACGAATTTGAATTGTTTCCCAGTGAAGTACTTAGTGGTTGTAATAATGAATTTGTGTCCACTGGATGAAGAGGGATATATTTGTCCTATCAAGTCGAAGGCCTATTATTGTAATGACCAGTACATGATGAATGATAAAATCTCTCAAGAAGGAGGATGGATTAGGTTACCATGTTATTGACATTTCTTGCAGGATTTAGAAAATTGAATAGCATATTTCAGCATAGAAGGCCAATAGTACCCCACTTGTAGGAGTTTCTTAGCCAACGAAAGACCATTAAAATGAGACCCACAAATACCTTCGTGGACTTCTTTTTCTAGACACCTAAGGAGAGTACCATCTATACCTCATCTATAAAAATCATTAGCGATGATCAAATAACACGTGGCATTTATGACAAGGTTTCTCTTTTCATTTATGGATAGTTCATCAGGGATTATTTTGTTACGCAGGTAGGAGTATATTTGGCTATACCTAGAGGATTCAATACCTAAAATTTGGTATTCTAGGGAATGATAGGCTGGAAAAGGGACTTCTTCCACTAGGAAGTCATAGAAAAATTGGTGCTCTTCCAATTGTAACATCAAGGCCAAAGTAGCCATGTTATCAACAACTTTATTTTCTTCCCTTGGTATTTGTTTTAAGGTGATGAGTACAAAATACTTCTTTAGGTCGTCAACCATCCTCTTATATGACATAAGCTTCTCATCCCTAGTTTGATATTGATCATTCTCTTGATTGATCACTTATTGAGAATCCTCATAGATGTACAATTCTGTGATCTTCCATTCAATGGCCAACTTTGGTCCATTTGCCAGAGATTCATACTCAACTATGTTGTTCGTGCAGGCAAAGATCATTTTATATGCTTTCACAATATTTTTATTATCCTTGGAGTGTTATGAAGAACACACTCGATCTAGACCCTTGCTGTGTGAATGAGCCATTGAAGAACATTTTCCAGGAGTGTTCTGTCAAATGTAGAATAGTTTCATCAGGAAATATATGCTTAGTAGTTTACTGTCTTGAAGAGGAGCATCTGCCAGATGATGAGCAATGACCTATCCTTTGATGAACTTTTGGTCTATGTATTTAATATCAAATTAACTGAGTATCATTACCCATTTTACGAGTCTTCCAGTCAAAGTTTCCTTGTTTAATAAGTACTTTAAGGGATCAATTTTTGCAATTAATTTGATGGAATGTACAAGCATATAGTGTCAAAGCTTCTGAGAATAAAATACCATTGCTAAGCAATATTTTCAATGATGGTGTAATTATTATCATAAGAAACCATTGTACTACTTATATATTATTGCTCATTTCTTTTCTATTTCATCATTTTGTGCCAATAGAGCTCCAAGTGACATTTCCGTAGCTGAAATATAGAGAAGAAGATTTTTTCCTAGTATTAGTGGCATTAATATACAAGGATTTGTTAAATATTCTTTGATTTGTTGAAAATGTTTCTCACATCCTACATCCCACTTAAATGTTATGCCCTTGTGTAATGTTTTTGTGAAAGTTTGTACCTTATCTGCTAGCTGTGAGATAAACCTCCTGATTGACTGTAGCTTGCCTTGTAGCATTCTGATTTGATTGATGTTCCTTGGCGGTTGCATTTCTATAATTACTGCTACTTTCTCTGGATCAACCTCAATTCCTTTTGCTGAGACAATATATTCGAGGAGTTTACCTGATGTCACACCAAAGGCACACTGATTTGGATTGAGCCTTAGTTTGAATTTCTCCATTCTGTTAAAAATATTTTCTAATTCAACCATGTGTGTGGCTCTTTTTTCTGATTTTTCTAGAGTATCATCAACATAGTCCTCCATATTCTTGTGCATCATGTCATGGAATATGGTTGTCATAGACCACTGGTACATTGCTTCTACATTTTCGAGGCCAAAGGGCATGAAATTCTAGTAGAACATGCCCCAATCACATGTGAAATATATCTTCTCATGGTCTTCAGGTGCTATATTTATCTGGTTGTATCCAGAGAAGCCATCCATAAGGGAATACATTTCATATCTTTCTGTAAGATCCAAAATCATGTCAATGTTGGGAAGGGGAAAATCATCCTTCATACAAGATTTGTTCAAATCCCAGAAATCTGTACATAATCAAATTGATTTATCAGTTTTGGAAACATGAACAATGTTAGATATCCAATCGGCATATGTAATGGCTTGAATGAATTATGATTTCAATACATTCTCTAGCTCAACTTTAACCAATTGTGCTACAAGAGGGTGCATCTTTTTGAGCTTCTATTTGACTGGCTTGGCACCGAGAGTAATTGAAAAGTTGTGCATTATCAAGTCTGTATCGAGTCCTGGCATGTCTAAGTAAGACCAAGTGAATTTGATATTCTTGTTCATAAGAAACTGGGTAAACTGTTGTTTCTCCTCTTCAAAAAAGGATTGTGCTAGATATATCAATTGAGGTACCTCTGTTGTTCCCAGGTTCACTGATTGTGTAGGTTCTATCAGCACTGGAGATCATTCCAGAAATTTATCAGGTAAGATATCAAGTTTCCCATCCTTTGGCACCTTTGAGAGGTTTTCACCATTGGATACACCTTTTTTTATTACTATTTTTGGTTCTGACACCACCACAAAGTGGTTTTCTCTACCATACCTTTTTTTTAAATTTTTTTTATTTCTCTTTTTTAGACTGAGAAACTTGATATCTCCCTCTATCATATTTATGTTGGTTGCACTAGTGGAAGAAGTGAGGGGCTTAATAACATTTAGGTAACATGAAAAAGTGTAGTCATTTGGAGAAGAGATTAGGTTCAAAGGCTCATTTGAGTTCCAATCAATAAGTTCAAGATGAACTAAGGATAATGATTCCATAGGTTATAAGAATAGCACCCTATTATCATGATCAAGACTTTCAATGGGTAAAAGAATATCTATCACATTACTCCCTGAAGGATCCCCTACACTGCAAAGCATCCTAAATTCACTATTAGAGTCATTGTTAGTATTTTGTGAATCTAACTTGTTTGGTCTAGCGTAAGTGATTTTGTTCTCCTCTTGAGTATACAGTCACTCCAGAATAGTCCTCAGGGGAATGATCTCAATTCTTGACATGGACCTGGCTCTAGTGCGATTATCTTTGCTATCATCTCCAAAGTTCCAATTGACATTTTGAGGAAGGATAGTTTTATGGGAATCATTTCAACTCTCTCCTTTCTCAAATTGAGGTGTGTACTTATGGATAACATCCACTTCAATATCTACAATAGTATCTAAGAGCTAATCCCATTCATACTCATTGGAACTCATCCCTACGGAATGAGGTATGTCTAAAACGTGAGTAGGAGCAACAAGTTTCCCCCAATTTGGATGCCTCCCTTCTAGATTATTCTCTGTGCCTTGAAAAAATTCATATTCATGAGAGTCAGTCTAACTATCATCAGACCTTCCTAGGTACTATGCTATGGTCATTTAGACTCCTTCGTCTCCACTAGAACTTCCTTCTTCTAGGTCATCTTCATCTTCTCACACTATGACTTATACTACACCCTCTTGTACTGATGTGAGTCAGGATGGGAATAATTCAATGACATGTACCCTCGTATCTAGGAAGTGTGATAGATCTAATATGCAATAAATAGTGACCAGTTTCCCCCAGTTTGGGTGTCTCTCATCATTTTCACCCTTGGGTTCTAATTCTGACTCATCTTGTGAGTTTACTACCTCTTCCTTAGTCACTTGATTCACACTAGGTAATGGTTGGGATGCTGAGATTTTTGGTTCAAAGGGGGATTTGAATTGAGATGGGATATACAATTCCCCTTGGTAGCGACAATTTTCTATTTGTATATGTAATAGCCTTTCAAATGGTAACCAAATAACCTCCGCTTCTTCTTTAGTCTCATCATCGTAATCTTTTGATTGGTTGCTCATAGGGCTATTGCTAGAGGAGGGATGAAACCTTTTTTCATGATATCCAATCCCTATTTTTTATGTTGGATTCTTGATTTCCATGTGTATAGGCTCTGTTAACCCTTTATCTTCACCTAGGGGTCCTTTTCCTTTATATACTATTCGTTGCATGAGTTGATATCTTTTACCATACTTTTGTGGAGAAATCTCAATGTGTTTAACTTCATGATCATGATCTTCTCCCTTATATATCCAAAAAAGAACAACCTTCTCTTCATTCTCTTATGAGAGAGGCACATGAGCTTTCACCATACTAGTCCCTTCATGTATTTCCAATTTATGAGGGCTAGTAGGATTGAATGATGATGAGGGCATGCCATAAGATCTAGGGGATGTGGGGAGATTAGTTATTGAGGATGAAGAGTGTATTTGATACTCTCCCATACCTGTGTTGGTAATTTTCAATTTCTCCTCAAAAGTTTTCATGAGTGTCACCTTGGAATTTTCAGATCCTTTCTCATTTGATGCTTCCTTGTTATGCAAAATCATGCTATCTTCCTATTTCAAAGTGTTATAGGAGTATGTGTTATCTGTTGGAATAGAAACCTCCACTCCATTGTGTGGAAATTTTACACATTGATGATATGTTGAGGGGACCTCCTTCATTTCATGAATCCACGGCCTCCCTAATAGAATGTTATATGCTAATGGTAAATCTAGCACTTGGAAAAGCACATCTCTCTCAATGGGTCCAACCCTGATAGGTAACACAACCAATCCTTTTGATGACCTTTCTTCTTCATCATAGGTTTTTGTGGTGATCTTTCTTCTTGGATTTATAGTGTGTTCTGAAAAGCCTAATGTGGTCATGAGCTTAAGAGTACAAATGTTCAAACTGATGCCTCCATCTATCAAGACGTGTTTGACTCTATGTTTATGGGTCAAGACCTTTATGTGTAGGGGTTGGTTATGCGGATGATTCAATGATTTATCATCTTGTTCTTAAAAAGATAGGTAGTAAGGTGAAGTTAGATGACCTACCATAGTTTGGAAATGATCAATACCAAGTTCCTTGGGTACATTTGTCTCTAAAAGATTCATTTCAAGGATCTCCTTATGTGATGGTGAGGTCTTAAGTAACTCTAAGATGGAAATTTGGGCTGGATATCTTTGCAATTGATCAACCAAATTGTAATTTGTAGCTAAGATTGATGTGATTATTTTCTTTGATGTCGAGCGTTTTAATGTCATATTTTGTTTTGACGATGAAGCCACTCCCTTAAGAGTAACTTTAGCTTGATTCCTCATTAGCACATTAGCAGAGTTGGGCTCCTTTTTGTCTTTAATGATAATCACATTAACTGATTGATTAGATGGTTCAAGCATGTGAATCACATTTTTTTAATTGGGATAGGTGTAATTCACTTTAGCTCCTTGGTTATTTGAGGACTCCCCTTGTTCCTATGAGGGTAAGGGTTTCTTGAATGCTTTGTGATCACTTTTTGACTGATGCTCATCATCTGTGATGGTCTCGTTATCGATGAGGTCTTAGATGACATCCTTCAATTTCATGCATTTTTTAGTCAAGTGTCCTTTGTTTTTATGATATTTGCAGAAGTTATTATCATTCCACAATTTAGGTTTAACTGTAGGTTCCCAAGGCTTTGAATCTGGTATTGCAATGATCTTGTGAGCGACCATAGTTTTTAATGTGGTTTCAAGAGGTTCTCTAATAGGAGTGAAATTTTGCTGGGGTTTTGGTATCCAAGGTGCTTTGTCTTTCTGTGTGTCTGGATTATTCTTGAGCGGTGTCATAAGATTCATAGTGTTTTTAGCGGCTTGAATACTACTAGATAGATTGAACATTGGCGCTTTGGATTTGAATTCAGGTGAGTCAACCACTCAGTCATTGACCACATTCTTTTTTTTGTTCCAATACTTGATTTTGACTTTGTCATTGTTATTATTAGGATTGTTGGAGGGTTTAGTGTCTTTATATAAGGTGAGCTCACCTTTGTTTATAAGAACCTCCTTGATGTGGATGGCGCTTTTGACCAAATCACTAAAGGCAGTATGCTTTTGCATCTGAATCACGTAATTTATTTCAGGTAACAAGTTATTGATGAATATGTCAATTTTCTCAGTTTTTAGGATTTGCTAGGGACATCTTGTGAATATCTTCCTCCACCTTTGGAGGAATTTGACAAAAGGTTCACCATTATGTTTTTTAGTATTGCATAGATTCAGCATGTTGACCGTATGTAATATGTTGTAGGAATATTTTTGGATGAAATTTTGGACAAGCTCATCAAATGTTTGAATACCAGGTGAGAGTTTTGTGAACCATTCCAAGGCTTAGACACTGAGGCTCTATGGAAATAGCCACATTAGATATGTCCTTTCATGCATAAACTCCATGATAAGAGCACAGAATTCCCTCATGTGATCTTGAGGGTCACCTTCCCCATTGTATTTGTCATATTTCAGAATTTCAACCTTAGGGGGAAACAAATGCATGTGTAAGTTTTTAGCAAACGGAAAGGGACATATAGATTCCAGTGAGTACTTGTTAGAAGTTTGTTATTTCACTTTTTTCAATTCTCTAAGTTCACATCTCATATCTTGCAATTATCAATTGAGAATGGTGATGAGAGACTCTTCCTCTTGTTGTATAAGTCCTTGGATATCAAAGTCGTGAGGAAGTTTAACACTTGTAGATGTTAGGTGCATAAAGTATCTATCCTTGTCCATCTGCATAAGGATTTGAATCATCTTTTGAACTTTTTTTTCTTGTTGAAATATTTATATTTATTCTTCAGTAGGTTCCTCAACCAAGGAGGAAACCCTAGTGTGGTGACTCTGCCATTCTTGGGCAGATCCCCAGTCATAGGCTGACATTGTCGATGTGTTATGATGTGTAGTGTGAGTCAATTGATGTTGGGATATTGATGTTTGGAAAAAGGATATTGATTGATAGATTTTTGGTGTGTCTTGATTTGGGATCTTTTGAGTAGATCTTGGTTTTTGACAGGATGAGGCTCCTAGAGTAGAATCGTCAATAAATTTTCCATTTGAATCAAGATCGGCTTTTTGTTGTTGGATTCTAGTTTGTACCATGACAGACAATTGTATTTAAGACTTTAGAATGACTAGATTGATAGGTAAATGTCAAATATTTCCAAATGATCACTTATCTAATAGCTTGGTAAGAGGTGTGGTAATGAAAGATTGTTGATCTTGGTACAAGGTATCATGTTTTGAGACCCAAATGTCTGTTGGGAGACACTTGTGAGCTATCTTATTATGATTGACTATTGACAGGATAGGGTATGGCAAGTAAGATCATTCAAGAAACTAGGACAAGAGATGATGATGAGTCGAGACAACTGATTTAAGAACTGAAAATTGTTGTGACAAGGCACTGTGATTAATTTCAGCCACGTGGACAAGAAGTACATATACCAAAGATCAAGGTAACTGACTGGTTTCCAATGCAAGCTCATATGACAATTCCCAGGTTCCCATATGATAATTCCCAAGTTCCCAAATGAGTTTTTGTTGTTACAATGTTTTTTTTTATGACAATTATAGTAAGTGAAAATGACAGTGTAGAGAAGGGACAATTTGCCACTTGTTTCGAGTGAAATTTGGACCAAGTTTGCACAATCTTGAGGTGAAAATGGCAATGTCTGAAAGTATTTATGTCATTTTAGTGTCATTTTAAAGTGATTTAAACACATCAAGCACAAAGGAGTGGAAATCAAGAACTTCTTATCCCTAGAGTCAATTTGGCTTAGTAATAAAATCTATGATCGTAGACTCAGGTACACACCCAATAGCTAATACAAATACGACCATCACCAAGCACACAATGACTCCAGTCATGATGTGGTATTAGTCAACTCCAAACACTAATGGGGGCACGATATGATGAGTATCTTTGGGGAGTTACTATCTCCCTTGCACTTGTATTATCCACTTTCAGAGGTGAATCGGGTGTCTTCTACTCTATGGATTCTTGTAAGGATCTTCGTTCGGTTGTATCCTTTGCATCCGCGCAAGCACGATTGAGACATATAGTCCCACAAAGCATCTTCATACAAGCAGTCACGTAAAAATGATTGATACCAAGAGGCCCTACTTTGTGTTAGACGTGGACTGAGTATAAGCCCAAATGACATCCGAATACCGAGGCTTTGGCCCCAAAGAGTAAATTTTTTTAACATGAGTTGGAGTGGTATGGCTTACACCTCATTCTCACGTGGGTCGTTCCCGAGATATTTTTCCTCAATCAGCAGGCCCATCTAAAGGGTATGTGGAAAGTAAAGTGGATAGCAAAGAGAAGGTTGGGATTTATGATTCTCATTGAGGAGAAGAGCATAATTTCCTACTTCTTTTTGTGTCTCCCAAACACGCCGAACACTCCAAGTTTTCCCAAATTGATTGTTTTCCTAAGATAAATCCAACATGTTTGGGTTTCTGATTCTTCCTAAAAGGAAGAAGAGCATAGTCCCGTAATGTCTAATTTAACTTATACAAGAAATAACCTAATTAAACTAGGTACCTAAGAAACCAATTAAGAAGACACACATTTTTTTTGGTTGATGGAGTCAAAAGGAAACCTACGAACACAAAGTTTTAACAGTTTCCACAAACTTTCCTTCTTTCAAGCGTCCTACAAGCACAAAAGTGTTATTAGTTTGATAAAAATGTGTGCTAGTATGACTTTGGCAAGCAATTCTTCCATTAAACATTCTATAAAAACCAGTTAGGCTAACAAACTAGAGAGAAAAAAAGATCACCAAAAACATGTTAGGGGTTAGCAAATCAAGACCACATTAAGTACCCCTCTAAAAAAACTCTATTTCTGAAATGAAAAAAGTACAAAGGATAGTCTGGAAACAAAACTCGTATGACAAATCATATAGGACCATACGACAAAACATGATTAGATGAATTCCCGTACGACAAATCTAATGTCCCAGTATGACAATTTAAACCAGATACATACTCGTATGACAATATAAATGACCTGAAATGACAAACTAGTAACCAGTGATTTTTCGTACGAGCAAGTATGAAACATGAAATGATAGAATCCAAAGTTTCATCAAAAACATGAAATTAAATAAAAATGGGGATAAAAACTAGTTCTACCCCACTGTGGGCACCAAATGTGTGTGTGGTAAAAAGTGATATTCAATCTGCAACATCAAAAACTTCAATAAACCATTAAATCAAGGGGATAGTATCAAATCACTATTACACGACCACCCTCAAGAGGGTCTTATTTATTCCTATTTGAAGCGAGTTTGATTCCATGAAAATTCTCATCAGATTGGCATGGGGAATCAGTGACTAGACGACTCCAAAATGGAAGATTCCATGAAATGAGCAAGATGCATGAACTTGCATACTTTGCTCTCAAGAACCTTGAAAATGAAATGCATGCATAAGAAAACTAAGTGCATATTAACCATGAAATGAAACTAAGAAGGCCATTAATATATATTAAATGAAACTAAGATTGAAGCTACCATTAAACTAGTAATGCAAGCTAGAGTTTAAATGAAAATAAATTAAGCTATTATGGAGATGGAGACAAGAAAAATTCTCAAAACCTAGAGAAAAACTATCAATATAACATTACTTCTCAAATTGCCTCTTTTTTGAATCAAGAGAGCTATTCCTTTTATAGGAGATTTGATGAAAGGAACAGTTAAGATTCAACCGAGAAGAGTGGTAGAGATGCAATTTCTCTCAATCCACGTGTGTTTGATCCAAGTGGAATGATTTTGATTGGTCAAATTTGTGCTTGTTTGGGGGAGAATGAGACAAATTTGGTAATTTCCCCATTTAATTGATTTTATTTGAAATTTGAGTGCTCACACATGTGTGAGGATGTGTGAATGGGTTCACTTATTTAAAAGGGGTTTAGAACATTTAATTAAATTCAATAGTTTAAGCAATTAAGCGATTTAGGGTTTGTTTAACAATTTGATTTAACAAGTCATGTTTAATTATGCAAGAAATTTTCATTAAATACTCCCATAATTAAGCTCTAGTAATAAATGCCTTTGATTTAGGGTTTCTTAAGGCTAATTAATCAAAATAGGGGCTATGGGTTTACCAGACCAATTTTAGGTGATTACAGGAGGTCTTGGCACAAGCAAGAGGTCAATATTTTGCCTTTGGAGGAAGAGAAGGAGCAGATCTTGCAACATGAGAAAAAATTCATCCACCAAAAACATAAAGAGGCTTGGGGGGGAGGCTCATTCACAACCTTTGTAGACACAAGTGTCTCAAAACGTTGCCTAGTAAGAATCGCTTCAATAGAAACCCTGTTGGTTGTATTTCGTGTCTTTGCTGTTTTGCCCTGTTCCTTGCTTTCCTCTCTGAAAGTTCTTAGGTTTTCATGCTAATTCCTTGTCAAAACCCTGATAAACCCTAAGACCTGATGATAAATGATGCATTTTAAAAAAAACCCTTAGCCATGTCTTTCTAATTCTTCATTACCTTTTTCAGTCTTTTAAGGCATGTGCTATATAACAAGTTAAGTCAAGTCGCTTGATCGCATTACCAAAAATGAATATGCCAAATGATCTCCCGACTTTGATTTTGCCTTGTGTCGCTTAGTCTCGTGAAAAAATAGAAT
>MU225648.1:466865-479322 GCA_018584345.1 Thuja plicata | reverse complement strand
ATGTTGTTTAATCCTTAGCAATTAGGCTTTTCTTGTCTCTGAACTGTGAAACAGGTTTTAGAGGTAACAAGATTCAAATAGACATTTCAAGCAGTATAGTTCATGCAAGAAAAATCCCTAACAAACCCCATCACCACCAGTGCTAGAACTAGAGAAAACCCTTGAACTGAGGTGGAGAAAATAAATCCAACAATGGAGTGACATAGTCCATCATGGTGAGCACTTGCAAATTTTTTGGTCAAGATTTTGAAGGGACTAGGAAAAAAAGAATGTGGAGTAGGAAAAAATTAATGCAGTGCAGATGGATCAACCACTAAAGTGGCACCCGAAACACCAAGAGATACAACAGAGGGTGAGCTCAAGGTTTTAGGAGCACAAGTGAACACTAGTGAAGAGACATTTTATGAGCCTCCACTAGTTGTACCCAACACCATTGCAAAAGCTAGGCATTTTGAAATTTTTTGAGTGGGAAGAGTCATTGGAGCTGCGAGAGACATGTTGGAGATTTTTAAATTGAATGAACAAGGTAAATTTGCTTTTGATTATTAAAATTAAAAAAAAAGGGTGTTGTCCCTTACAAAACCCTAGTCCAAAGGTGTAAATACAAAAGATAATTACAAGAAGATCAACAGAAGACCATTGAGAACAAATTAGCAGCACAACTAGTGTGACACAGTCATGTCAAGAGTTTCCCCAATGGAGATGATCCAAACCATGCAACACAAGTCAAGACAATGGAAATCAATAATACCATATCAATAGGAACTCAACAATGTACTGGAAACATGCAAAATACCACATTTGCATTATCACAAAATTAAATATTTACATAATATTGGATTGCAACATGCAGCTTACATACTTTTGACATACATGCCTAATTACAAAAGAAATCCATATCTAAAACCTAGTACTAACCTTCCAAAGGTTATCTTACTGAGAGCTATTTCCACTACTACCACTACCTAACTAAGATCAAATACCTCAATATATAGAGCCTTTGCAACTCGTATATCGTCTAGATCAATAATATTTCAAGACTAAGAAAACGTAATACAGAGATATAGGTCAGGGCCCAAATCATAAGGATCTCAATGCTAAGATGTATAAATGATGTAAAATGCAAGAGAAATGTCAACCAAAAATCCAGGGTCATCCTGATATGAGACACAAATCTTCGCCGATCAGGAAAATGCTTCATGAGATCAGAAAAATCCAACTGACTATTAGAACTTGAAGAACACACAGAACTGACCATGAGTTTAGAATATCTCTTCAGCGAAGTATCTGATTGAGGTACAAACCTAAACACAAGTAAAACATAGTGTCAAGAACATACCCTGAGGTTTGCAATAGATAATGATCCAAAACCAAGGAATGCTACTAAAATCATAGAAAATAGAAAACAAGAACAAAATTGATAGGAAATATTTTTGGGTGATGCAAGATTGCGAATAACCCAAGGACGCTCTTGCATCATAATGAGCCACACAAGTATAGGTAGGAAAATAGCTCACACTGGGAGAAGGGTGAGATATTATAGAGTGATTCTTCCTTTTCTAGTAAAAAATCATCCAAGCGATACTATCAGCAGGATCCCCAATACAAGATGGTGGGACCCTGAGAGAGAGAGAGAATCAACATCATCAACATGACTAGAGTGCTGAAAATGTTGAACCTAAACAACAACATGCTGAAGCATATCAGGAGTAGTAGTAGTCAGAGAAGAGTTAAAACTGTCAAAGGAGATTGATAACAACAAGAGGTGGAGGCAAATCCATTGGGACTGTTGGTGCTCAAATCAACAGATTGGATTTTCTATGGACTTGCCAATCCAATGCTGGGAAACCCAAGTGATTTGGCCAACTAACAAGTTCAACCAAAAACAAGGTTGGAACTCATGCAATTCTGGCTCTGCAGGACCAAGAATGGTAGGCCTATACCTAAACTTATCTTTCAAGTTTTAAGTATTTTTATAGTAGATTTGATAGCATCTCAAACCTCTCTTTCAAGCGTGGCAAACATGTACTTGAAATAAATCCAGTTGTGATCAATCACAACATAAAATACAAAACTGAATACTTTGTGAGATTGTAAGAATGCTTAGTAAATATGTATAAAATAAATGAATGCTGAGTAGAATATATCAAAACTTTAAACAATGAACCAAATGACTATAATCCAATAATTGATAAGACCAGTTCCTATTTCAACTTGGGCAATAGAGTCAATCCAATTTCAATCCTATGTACAACCTTGCAAGAAAATATATATTTCAACACCATCAACTATTGAAATGCTAGAGATGTAGAGAAATTAAGCCTATATACATCCTTTCTAGTGCAAATGAATTTAACTCCCCTGGTTAGGAGACCAATTGAACAAGAAGCTGGAAACACTATCTTTTCACGAACTCCTTGATAATCAAACAAGGATATTAGACACATAAAATCTCTACACAAGAATTGCAAGAATATCAATTGACATTCCTTCAATAATTACAAGGGACTAACTGAAATGAATTAAATTTTCTTACCACAAGTGAGACAGAAAGAACTCATATTTTATTGATTTTGAGAAAATAGTACATTTGAGTCCATGTTGCAGTTGTGATCAACTTCTAAAATTGGGAACAATGATAATGATATATATTTTTCTTCACATGGTCTTGGTATCACTATTTATATAAAATCCAAGGGATGTGTACAAGCTTCAAACCAATTTGTCTCTTCATAACTAAAACCTAACCCTAAGATCAACAAATGAACATCATAGTTACAATTAAGGAATGATTTACATCCTTGTTTGAAAATGGTTGTTGACTGTTGGGATTCATAGTAATAGTCGCTTAGAAAATCATTTTTAATTTATCTTTTCTATGATCATTATGGTTCTTCAATCATATGTTCATCCACAGATAACCATATATACTTTGCTTGATAGTGGATATCATCAATGGTATCTTGAACAACTTTAGCATCAATAACAAGATCATCGACATTGTAGACCATCCTCTGGTATCCTCCATCCTCATAAAGATTCCTCAAAGAAAATATCCATGTGAGCATCCTTCAGTCTTGAAGATCGCATGATCCCATCAACTGATGGATCCATGGTATTCTCCATCCTTGTAACCCTGCATGGAAAACAATGACGTATCAAACAATAGAAAAAACCCTAACTGACACAAAAATAATTAGAATATTAAATCGACATAAATAAATCCACATCAACACTTCCACCCAAGAATTTTATCCTTTCCATAATTGAGGACATATGTCATCATCATGTTATCCTGTGATGGATAAAGTATGTTCATTTTCTGATCGTGGGATCACACCTACCATCGATCCTTTCTTTTCTTTAATCACTGATCATCCTAGACACATGTCATCAATGCATGATCCTGCAATGGGTAAAGGGCGTGCAACTTCTAATTGAAGAATCACACAAACCATCGATCTTTGATGTGCTTTAGTCACCGATCAACCTTAAGCCTCCTTTAAAACTTGATCATCTTTTCCTATCGGTTAAAACACCATCGTTGATCATACCCACATGCTAAAAGAAAAGGGCGTTAGTAGCACGTACTTTAACTTGCTTCAAAAATGATGTGAATCCTCATCAACCTGCTCAATCAATCCAGTACTGCCAACTATTGTGCCCACTATTTCTCTTCTTAGAATACTTGTGGGCCAGGGACACATGTCGTTAATGCATGATCCCATGAAGAATAAAGATCATGCAAATTATAATTGCGGGATCATGCCCACTATCGATCTCTGCTGAAGATTAAACACAAGTATTTCTTCATTACTTAGATAAATTGCGGGCCCAAGCCACATGGTGACAATGCGTGATCCTGTGATGGATAAAAGTCATTTAGTTTCTGATAACAGAAACACGCAAACCATCGATCTTCACTGTGTTTTGACCACAAATCTTCCCATCTTCGCAGCTCAGAACTTGTGGGTCCATAACACGTGTTGCAAATGCGTGACTCTGCAATGGATAAAGAACATGCAACTTCTAATAGCAAAATCACACAAATCGTCTATCCTTGCTGAGATTTTAATCGTCGAACAAATCTGCGCAAGGATATGAAATAACAAAAATCCCGCAAAGACAGAGGCAACGACTATATTATGAATTTAAAATTGAGACTAAGAACACTAGGGTAAACTAGAAATACAAAACACATAAATCTCATAGACATAGGTATAAAAAATACTTCTCTAAGCCTTTTAGATATCCAAATTGATTTGTAAATTTGGGTTCCACCACCCTCAACTTTTATATGCTTATCTTCATAATGTTTTCATGCAAAGATTCCATAAAGTTTTAGTCAACATTAGGTTTTGTTAAAGATTAATATATTCTAACTATTTGGATGGACTTAAGATCCATTTACAATACCATATGAGGGTTTTTTAGATTCATAGAGTTTTTCTAAAGATTTATTTCATTGTTACAAACTTTTGACAAAAAAATCAAAAGTATTCCTCTTGATTGCATGCACAAACTCTTTGACACCTTGGAATTCCTCCACAAGGTACACATTTCATATAATAAATGCACAAATATTATATTATACAATCCTCATAATAAATATTACTCATGTTATCTCACTTTTTAATGCCATAAACAATATTTAATGGTTCAATAAAGCTTATCTATCTTTGTAGTGTGGAATTCGATAGCAATCCTTGTTAGAGGTGATGCAATGTATGATTAGCCCACTGAAGCTTCAACCTTCTCAATAATCTATACTTCCACCTACCATTTTTTATTGATTAGCATCCAAATTCCTTGAAAATTTGTAGAAATGCTAGCACAATATTTTGCCTCGCATGTAGTCCTTCAACATACCCCACCAAAGTGACAAATGTTATTCTGATTTGCACATTAAATTCACCTCTTGTGCATCGTCCTCCTTTCACACATGTCACCACCATTAAATCCCAACTGTTGTGCATTCAGATACATTCATTTGCCTTTGTGTCACATCTCGATAATAAAAATACACACACAATCTAAAGTAGAAGCTACTCAATTTGAATTTTAATATTAATAATATATATTTAGGTGTTATGCACTTTTACCAAAAAAAAAGATAGTTCGATAAAATTGTAGGGCTTATAGGCATCATTTCATATATTTATCAACCCATTTTTAATATATCCTCTCAAACGCATCCTCAAGGATTCTAGAGGTACACACCTTTGTATGATTCATTTATGAGTTGTGACACCTGCCTCATCAGTTGAAACCCTAACACTTTTTCTTGACTTGAACAAAAAAGCCTAAACCTATGTGGGAATTCAACACTTCAACTAATTTTTAAAATAGAATTCCCTCCAAAACATGTAAGTAGTCTTATGGGAATATTAAGGTTTATCTTTTGGAGGATCCAAGGACTTTAATGACCAATTAAACAAAATATTCCTAAGATGTTTTTTCATGCAAATAATGCTTAGAAATATTGATAGATGAAACTATAAATGCACATAAAGACCCCTTATGAATATTTATATTTGAGGATACTCAAATTAGTTTATAGAAACCACCTATGATAAAATGGGACAACGATGTGGTTTCCATGACTAACTAATTGTTGTTAGGAAAATGATGTCTCAACCTTGCAACAATAAAAAGGCATCATTGATTACACAAATGCAAGGGGTTCCAAGGAGGAGGGGGGTTTGATACACAAATGCAAGGGGTTCCAAGGAGGAGGGGGGTTCCCCCTTATGGGTTGGGGACAACACACCTCGGTGGGATTTTTTAGGGGCAACACCCGTGAAACAAGATTTTATTTATAATTTATCATTGTGAATCTTGATTGTTTATCATTAGGTCATAGATCTAATGGTGGGTATTTTGTGCACTCTATTTTCCCTAGAAGACAACCGCATTTTTATTAGGGCATTGTATTACAACTATGTAATGTGATGTATTTTTGAAGTCTGATAATTGTTGAGTTGCCTTTGGATCTCCATTGGTGATACCCCTTAGAAACTTTCTTTGCAAATATATTGTATATGTTATTGATTTTAAATAATACATTGAGTGGTTTTTGGAGTGTGGGTTTTTTTTATTGAAAGGGTTTTCCTACGCAAATCATTGTGTTATGGTATGCAGGTTATTTATGTTTATTTCTATTAAGTTTCTGTAACTATTGTAAAGATTTGCTTTTTTTTGCATAACCTTCCTCTAAAGGTTAGTGTATGAAGTTGTTGTGCTACCTTAGCTTCCTTACAGTAACCAATCTTATTACATCTTTCCCAATTGGTACCCTACCTTAGGCCACATCTACATACATCTATGTTGTTTCCTATGCTACACAACTTACCGAAGGTCTACCACAAATGTGCAAGGTCATTAAACTACCATCACCTCCTCAGAGGGTAGGCATGTTCTCTTGGCATATAGCACATAATCATCGATAAATAGTTGGTTTTCCATGGGTATTTAATGTGATCGAAAGCCCATACTAAAAGGTTGTACATGTCAATATATTATAGGCTTAATGTTGCATACAATTATCTAGATAATGAAAAGGTGGTAAAGCATGTTCTATCTCCACAAATGTTATGCCTATCTCCTCCATCACTTGAATAACATAGACAAGACTAAAATATAGGTGTGTATAGGCTATCTTTTGTGATTCACATGGTGATCATGGTAATTCAAATGCATCTCTCTTTTCCACTCTCTTTCCATCTCTCCCACTATATTTGTATCTCTCTCACCCCTCTATCTCGTTAACTCATATTTATTATCTCTATCTCTCCTTTCTATATCTATCTCTTCCTCTTTCTATTTCTCTCACTACATCTTTCTCCTTCACTCCCTATCAATCTATCAAAGGATACACACCAATGTTTACCACCACACTCTCAAAATAAAACAAAATTTTCCCTCTCTCCTTCTCCCTCTCCGTCTCTATCTCTCTCCCTCATCTCTATCTATTTGTATCTTTCTCTTCCCCACCATCTATCTATCTATCTATCTATCTATCTATCTATCTATATGTCTATCTGTCTATCTATCTATCTATTTGTCTATCTATCTATCTATCTATCTATCTATCTATCTATCTACTTATCCTTTATTCACTCCCTCCCTTTCCTTTCCTCTCTATCTCTATCTTTGTATCTCTCTTTAACACATACACACCCCTCATTTATTTCTCCCTAGCTCCATCTCTCACTCACTCACATAAACACCACTCTATTTCTCTCTCCCTTTATCCATCTCTATTTTATCTAGATCTATATGCCCACTCTCTATCTCTCTCCCTCTTTTAATTACTTGTCTCTATCACCTCCTTTATCTCACACTCGTCTCTCTCTCTCTCTCTCTCTCTCTCTCACACACACACACACACACACACACACACACACACACACACCTTGTTAGTTCCTCTCTATCTATATCTCTATATTTCTTTATCTTTCTCCCTTTCTCCCTCCCTCCCTTCTCCCCCTCTGTCTATATTTTTCACTACATCTATCTAATCTCTCTTTTTACATGCCTATCTCCCTATCACTCCCTATTTTTACACTTCTCTACTTCTCCTCTATCCTATATATTTATCTTCCTCTTTTTCCTTCTCTCTCTATCTATTTATATATGTTCTCCCTCTTTATCTCTATCTCACTCATACACAATTCATCGTTTCCTATCTATATTCCTATATATCACTCTCACTCTCCCTATTTCTCCCTCCCCATCTCTATATTTATCTCTCCATCTCTCTCCTCTCTTACCCCTTATCTATCTATCTATCTATCTATCTATAAAACTTAATCTTACCATTTATATCTCTCTATCCCCCCCCCCCTCTCTCTCTCTCTCCACATCCGCCTCCATATCTATCTCTATCTTCCTTTTTATCTCTACCCCTGCCTTTGTCTCCTTACACCTCTCTCTATTCGGCTCTTGCCCCCACTATCTTGCTCTCTTGTAAACATAACATGAGTCCATTGGTAATGGAACTTGAGTATATTCTTAATTCGGTTTTTTTTTGGTCGTGTTTGGATCCCTATAAATAGATACATGGTTGATTAGGAGCTATCAATTCTCCATTTAGACTTTTGTTGAAGAAACATCATTCACTAAATTTCTTACCAACTTACGTCATATACAACACAAATGTATATAAAAAACAAACAAAAATTCTCTAATTAACCTTTTAACCTCTTGGACACCAAGGTACGTTTTTTAAGCTTCTAATAATTATCCTTCATGAGAACTACATGCTCTAATTTCAAAGCCTTCTCCCAATGTAGATACTTTTGGGCACGCTTATAGAAAGTGGGATCACTATGTTGAGAAATACATGGAAGATGAGACCCAGATTGGGATTTTGAATGAACTTTATCAGATTCTACATCTTTGAGATGGGATGAACATTGCTTGTGTAAGTAGCTTACCTAAAATTTTCCAAGAGAGAAGCAATCATATTATCAATTGAATTACGGGCGTAATGAGAGAAAAGGACGGGGATAAAGTTCTCGGCCGGGGAGTTCATTTGGATCTCTGTGTGATTAAGCCTTTCTAATGGCGTGTATATGATTGGATAGGAGATGCCTCTTTCTTTCCAATCACGTTTACTTCATGATTGGGTTGGAAATCGCGACGAGGGAGGAGCCATTCCTATCGAGAGGGAAGAAGGAAGAAAACAGTTAAAGGGAGATTTATGTGGAAGAGGGAAGACCATCTTCCAAGAAAAAAGATTGAAGAATATGAAAATAATGTCACAACAAATGATTATATGTTTTAGATGTGGGGTTGTAGAGTTAACATGTCTTTAATTGTTCATTGTTGAATATGTATTTCTTAACTTTTGACTCTTATTTTCGAAAAATATTATATTAAATGTGATTCCAAGTGTCACTTCCAAACATACAAATATGAGAAATGTCTAATTCATATCTAACGAGTCTTTTATATGGAGGCTGATTCATATTCAATGAGTCTTTTATATGGAGTCTGATCATTAAAGCTCTAGTTTGACTGTGAGACCAATTGATGATATGACTACCATAAATAATTACTTCAACCTTGAAGTTAAGATCCATATCTAATGAGTCTTTTATATGGAGGTTGATTCATATCCAATGAATCTTTTATATGGAGTCTAATCATTAAAGCTCTAGTTTGATTGTGAGACCAATTGATGATATGACTACCATAAATTATTACTTCAACCTTGAAGTTAAGATCCATTCCATTATAGTGAATCATATGATAAGCCATATCTATAGTATGGTAAATCTGTTTTGCCACCCTATTTTATTAAAGAGTTCATTAGACAGTGTACTGTACACTATTTAATGACATTATTCATTAGATAATTTTTAAACATTTATTAGATACTTTTGAAAAATTATGATAACGTGCACTTTTTCAATTTGAAAGAAGAAACTTGATCTATCAATCATATTGGTTAGGTTAACGAGTGATTTGAGTTCCTTCTCACTTAGGTAAGGCTTGATCCGTGTGTTTGATGCAAAAGATCCATAAAACTTTAGGAAATTTACAACAAAAGTAACATGTTGTATTTACATCCACATTAACACAATTTCTTCTTAAGTTCACAAATGTATATATTAATGTGATATTAAGCTTGTGACACATGATAAGTTGATTTTTTGGAAACTCTTCTTGATGATTTTTCCCAAGTATACAACCTTCACATACACTACTAGGAGGTGATATAAGAGTAAATTTGTTGTCCATTAAATTATTTACTATATGGTGCATTATCCCATAGTTGATATGACCAATTAATGATTCTAAGGAATGATGATACCATTTGCCTTAGAAACCAAAGTAATAGATTGAGCCGGTGAATATCTAGACAATGAATCTACATCTTATAGAGTTGATCTAATTCATATAGTACATTATAGAAATAATGTTGAATCAAATTTAAAAATAAAAAAAACAATGAAAATTTTTCACAATTATTTTAGAAGCATTACTAATTAATTTACATGCATTATAAAAAAATCGTGTATTGTTGGGCATTAATATATTTATGACATATTTAGTATGTGTAATATGATACACTCTAATACATACAGATCCATACCAAACATGAAATACTTCAATGGCTTGAGTATCTCTCAAAAATACATCACTATTCCAAAACTAATAGGCCCCGAATGATCTCTAATAGTGATCTTTTCACCTTGATCAAGGTCCTAATAATTTATGAGACTATGTTTTTGACTATTCACATGTCAGGTAACTCCAAAGTCAATCAACCATTATATATGTAAGATAAGAGTCATCAAGACAAATGAATAGTATAACCTTTATATGAAGAAAAGACTTCTCTCCATTTATATTTTGAGCATTCTTTTCTTCATCTAAAATCCAAGAATTGCAATCAATATAATTATAACCAAATATGCAACAATATTCACATTTTCATTTGAAATCTTAGATGCATTTTTTTTAAATTTATTTTTAATAAGTACCTTGGCTTTGATATTTTTCATCTTTGATTTGATGAACATGTATTTAAATTCTACAACTTAGCTTGCAAATTTCTATGGAGGCTTGAAACTAAAGTGAGAGTTTGGCAATATCATATATTGTGGTATATTTCAAAATTTTGAATAAAAAATTGGCACAAATATGAAAATTACAATAAATCATTTAATTTAGATGAATCATAGTTGAAGAGAATGTTTATAAACTCCAAGTTACTTTTTTATTTTCCCATAGAAAATTTACATTAGCATATATGAAATTAAAATTGACATGAAAAATATACTCTTGAACACTATTAAGTCTATCCAATTAAAGCTTGAAAAGCTTAGTTTCTAAATTCAACTACTGTGAGATGTGTTGTTGATTCTAAATAAATTCTTAATTTTTTCTCTTTGACAATAGGATTACTTTTTTTGTGTGTAGTAGCATTTGAATCTTTCTTCTACCACAAGAGTGAGAATCGAATGAACTCTTTCTCTAGGTTGATTTGATATGGCATTTCATTCTAACATATAATTTGATGTTAAATTATGTTAAATTTTGAACATTCACAATGGTTGGATTTTAAGGAAAGAATCAATTTGAATCTTTTACAAGTACTTTTGAATATAGAAAATAATTACAGAAATTTAAAAAAAAACATCCTTGAAAAACATTTGGTCAAATTAATTTTCATCATGTAACAATGCTTTTGTGGGTTATTTGGCCCTTGACCATCTCATTTACAATAATGGATGAAGATCATGAGGGGTTAAAAATATAATGTTGGAATATTGCATCATTCTTTTTCTTTCTGATCGGTTATATTCCATCATATTTTAGTTTAGTATATAGTTAGTATTAAACCATAAACGATGAATTAGCATGTACATATTAATTTATAAATGAATGTTAGATTAGTAAGATAATAGTTCTCAAATATAAATAAATGTTTATTTTTAATTTAAATTAGTTAGTTGGAAGTTATTCTGATAAGGAAGTTTAATGTGGTTGTACACATGAATTGAACGCTTTATAAGCATATGCATCATACATTGTAATTCATCTAAAATTAAAATATTTTTCATACTATTTTGTGTTATATTTTTGCAACAATGATTAGATTAACTTTTACAATTAGTTTTTTTTTATAAGTAATTGGCCTAGGCCTTTTATATTATTTTGTTAAATCAATTTTTTTTACACCTTCGTTCAACACGTGCACCGGAGGAAAAGAACGAAGGGAAGAAAAACCTTTGGTGTAGCTCGTGACTTAGAAAAGTCCTGAATCAGTTAATACAATTCCTGCCAATTTATGCAAGTAAGTTGCAACCAAGGTCATAGCCTCTCATATATAGGTTTTATAGAAATACATGACATTCTTTCCTTCAATTTTGCATGGCTTATAAAATACATTACATTACACTAGTTATATAAATGACTTCAACACTGTGAGCCACTGGTTACATGTCCATTTTAAGGTTTGGACCAAATGCTTCCTCATAGCCTTGACCCATGGTAGAGTACATATCTGCGACCCCAACCTGCAAAAAACTACCACGTTCCCTATTCCATAAAGAGTATCCAAAATTTCTAGCTACTCTAAAAACAATAATAAGCTTACTTACATTAATCTTGCAGAAACATGGTTAGTATTTGTCTAATTGGGAAACATTGTCAGATAACTTTAACATATCATCACACCTTACAAATTTTTGTTCTAAATCTATCCTTAAGACAACAGAGCATGAGAAAACCCCTTTTTAAGCTAACTTGATCTATAACCAAGCAGAGTGAGTTCTTCAACAAACAAGTTCTAGAACGATCAAAATGGGGTAAGCAAGATATGAAACAATATAACATTTACAAAAAACTATGATCTATCAACATGATGACATATAAATAATTGCAAGAGTGTATATATATACATACACACACACACAAAGATATATATATATATATATATATA
>MU225648.1:432574-448744 GCA_018584345.1 Thuja plicata | reverse complement strand
AAATGAGGAAGGACCTTATCCAGTCCTTAGCAATTAGGCTTTTCTTGTCTCTGAATCAGAAGTAGAAGGTACAAGGTTCACATAGACATTTCAAGCATTGTGATTCATACAAGAAAAATCCCTAACACACTCCTTCTGTCCATTCCATGTAGATCTCTCAGTTCATAGACACCCCTAGGGTGCATCTTATAAACTACTTCAAAATGACTCTTACCAATACTCCTATTCATGCAGTCATTATATGCATACTCTTTCTGAGGTATAATCAGATCCCAAGCCTACCCATGCTCCTTAGTAAGATATATTAAGAGGTTTCCCAATGACGTATTAACAACTTCTATTAGTTGATGGTATGAAAATCTATAGGACAAGTTAGGGCCAAGCTTTTTCCACAATGTTCTCCAGAAATGTCCTATAAACTTGGAATCCCTATCTAAGACTATGCTTAAAGGCAAACCATGTATCCTTATAATTTATTTGGAAAAAAAACCTGAAATGTGAGAAGAATCATTGGTACACTTACATGGAAGGAAATGAGCCATATTTCTAAATCTGTCCACTACCACAAACACGCTATCAAAATCCCTTTGTGTTCTAGGAAGCCCCAACACAAAATTCATTCTTATACTCTCCCAAGACCTATTACAAATAGGAAGGGGTTGATAAATACCTACATTTGATGAGGATCCTTTTTCCCTTTGACATATAGCGCATCCATCAACATAATTACTCAATTCCACTTGCATTCTGGGCCAATAATAGAATCTTCTCACTTGTTCCAAGGTCTTGTCAAGACAAAAATGACCCCCAAGTCTCTTACTATGATTTTCCCTGGTTATATTCTCCCTCATTGAACACTTAGGCACACATAACTGTCCCCCCTTGAAAATTAATCCATTCCAAATTACGAAATCAGAGTATTCACTATGAAAATTATCCAAAACTTGATTACAAACCTTGTATACCTCTTTGAAATCTGCATCCTCTTGGTACATATCCTTGAGTGCATCAATTCCCATGCTTTGTAGTTGCATTTTTTGAACTAAAAGTGCCCTCCTAATAAGATAATTTTTCCACTTTATTGTCTTGGCCCTTCTTGTTCTTTATAGTGAAGGTATAGGTTGGTAGGTACTCAACCCACTTCATGTGTCTATGGTTGAGTTTATCATGTCCATTCAAGAAACTTAGAGCATGATTATCAGTAAAGAAAAACATTTCATTGGGTAACAAGTAGTGCCTCCATTTTTTAATATCCCGGACCATAACATACAATTCTAAATCATATGATGAGTACTTCATATTTGCCTCATTAAGATTTTCACTAAGAGTAGATGGAAAGCATCCATGGGGATTACATCACAAAGGATCTTGTCCTTATACCCCCCAATATGGAATTCTACTCAAGATTGTTCATTTACAAGCACTTGTTGGTCCTTATTCAACCAAGATACCCTATATGGAGTGGGATGGGGAATTATTTTCAGATTCAACTTCTCAACCATTTCTAATGACACTAAGTTATTAGTTGACCTTGAATCCAATATGAATTTATATACCTTCCCATTGGATTTGCAATAAGTTCTAAACAAAGACTTTCTTTGTGGTGGTTCTTGAGTTTTTGGCACCTTCAAAAGAGTTCTCATCATCAATATCTATTGCACTAGTTGGTTCCTCATCTCTCCACCATGAGAACTAAATGTTTGCTTCTCTAGGAATTTGAAGGTTGGATATCTCACTTGGTTACAATTGTAGCATCTAATAGTGAAGGTATTAGAGCCCCTTTCTGGACCACCAAATCTTCCTCTCCCATTTGGTCTTCTTTCTCTAAAACTTCCTCTATTTATTGAGTCTCCACTTCGTTCATTGTGACTTGTTTCACCTTTTTTCTTTGAGAATGATTTCTACCCCCAAAGGACCCTCTTCCCCTAAAACTTATGCCTCTTCCTCTTCAAATTTTCTTCTATCATTAGGGCCACTTGGAAGCACTCATGCATTATTTTTGGGGTCAAGAGGTTGATCTCATCTTAGATATTAAATCTCAGTCCATTAAGGTATCTAGCTATCTTCTCTTTCTCATTCTCCACATGTCCATATCTAAGGGATAGTTTATGAAACTCCTCGATATATGTGGCTACATACATGTCTCTTTGTTTCAAGTTTTGTAACCTTTTGTACACTTAGATCTCATAATCTGCTGGTAGAAACTGATTCTTGATCTTTCTCACCATTCTCCCATGAATTAATCATGGATCTGCCTGCCTTCACCCTTCCCACTTGGGTATAGCTCCACTAAGTTAGTGCAGACCCTTTCAATTTTGTCTTTACAAATTTCAACTTCCTATCCTTTGGCATGTCCTTGTACTCAAAATAATTATTGAGGGCATAAATCCATTCTATTACTTCCTCAACATCCATTTTGCCTCCATACATTAGAATTTCCATCTTAGCATCAGTAGATTCTTTACTTACTGATTTCAAGGCATTTATTAGTCTTCTTTGCTCATGAGGTATCTCTTCCTCATTTTCTTGAGGGTCTACATCCTCTCCCTCTTCTTATTCCTCTGTCTCACTTTATTCTTCTTCATTTCTTCCTCTCCTTCTCTCTTTTTCCACCCTCATTACAACCATGTATTCTTCTAGGGCCTTCACTCTTCTGGTCATTACTGTAGACACACCCTTTGGAGGCATTTTGTTAAACTCTTCAACTACCCACAACTTCGTTCTCAACACACACCTAGACATTTAGGCTCTGATACCACTATGATGCAGAGGGATTTTAAAAGGTGAAATAACACAATTCATTCTTGGGTTACAATGTTCTACTACATGAGACCCATGGAGGTATTCAACTTCAACATCCACACAGAAGGGTTGAGACGAGAACATGACAATTTGGCCAAATAAGGAAATGGACCTTACCAAGGTTAGGAACATGAGACTTCCATTTATTAAAATCCAAAAGGATCCCAAAATACTAAAAAAAAACCCTTGGTACAAACCTATTACACCATATGATACCATTTGTTTCAATAAGGCAACTAGGCCTTGTAGCCCTAACTAGTGAGTTTTTTTATATTATAACTCCCTAATTATTGACCTCAGGGACAAAAAAGGCCATTTTAAATACCCTTTTAGAATCATTAAAACATGTGTTCAACTTGGAGTGGGGTCCTCTGGAACAGGTCATTCAAGTTTTGACTAATCAGATAATTTGGAGGGCTAATTAGGTCTCCATTACAAAGGAAGTCCTTCTAATGCTTCACCAAACCTAACCACCACTTGGAAAATGTCAATTTTACCCTCAAATCATAAAATCCACCATTCTACAATGCTTAAACCTCTCAAATATTCCACTGCTGCACTCTTTGCATTCAAATTCCTTGTTTCCAGGTCTATCACACGAAGATGCCCAGCCTAGGGCGTTAACTTACTCCTAGAAATCAACTTGGTTTTCTCTTCCACCAAAATAAAATTCAAAATAGCACTAATACCTGGCATTTCACAAAGGATCAAGAATTTCCAATGGTGCAATACCAAGTTACGCTCATTCTGGTCTACAAACCCTAGTTAATGAGGGTTTCAAACCTCCTTTCAGAAAAATCACTTGTGAATCTACTAAAACTCAATGGATTAAGCCTAGAAAAAGTGAAAATGAAATCTTATTCATCAAACTTTCTAATGATGTAATTTTTAGACCATGATGTTACCGTGCATGTTCGTACCAAATGTCTAATATCAGGAAAACATGATAAAATTAGAAAATGGAGCAAGTTTCTTATTGATGATCACTCCAATATCTTCAAAAATTATTTTATCAACCATAGGGAGGGATATTTATGTTAAATACAACAAACCCAACCAATTCTAACTGCATTTGAAATCAGTTAGCCGTTGGGGTGAAAAGTTGCACAATTTTTGCAATAAAAGTTGCAAAGTTGCTCATGCAACTTTTGCACTTTTTGCAATTTTTGCAATCCTTCAACAAGACAACTTCAACCAGTCTTAAAAAAATTTATACATTCCATAAATGGCCTAATAACATGTTTTACATTAATTTCACTCCATATTCACATTTTTGGAGGATTTGACCAATGTTGACCAATTAGGTCATAATTGGCTACAAATGACAAATTGGCACAAAGGCCTTACAAAATGACTTAAAACAATTGAAAATGGTCCTTAAGACCTTATTACATCCAAAAAGAGCATATAAACATAATGACAATTGACAAGTCTTCATTAGGCCCCTTTGACCCATAGGTGCTCCTGCACAATATAAGTCATATATATGATTGTTTGAAAATACAAAATTGGCTCTTGTAAGCCAGAAATAACTTTGAGAGAATAAAAAAACATGATTTTACATGTCATTATGTACAATTCCCATCCAAATAAGCAAAACCTATTTATACCCTCTATCGAAAAAAATTAGTAATTTCAGTAGCAATGTAGTCATTCTTCCATGTCCTCTGGTTGGATTTTGTTTTCTCCTTGCTGCTCCTGAACATTTCCAACCTCCTCTGTTCATGACTTGTATGAAGTACTTGTTTTTTCATCTGCACCTTCAACAACTACATGCCTTTCTTCCGGAGCATTGAGATCTGGTAATAGAAGTTGTGCATGAATTGGATCATCTTCTACAGTAAGAGGAGCATCAATGCAGTCATGACCCAACATCACTAAAAAATCATTCACAATCATCCTAACTTTCTCTGTTAAATCTTTCCCAAGTACCCGATCGTGTCATTACAAGGCATGCTGCACATACCTAAAGCTCTTCATTTTGAGTGTGTGCTTGACATTATCATAAACTGAAAGAGAAGCATGTCCATGAAGGATAAAGTGTCGAGGGAGAAGATCCCCAATGTGGGCATGACCCTTCTAGAGATCATATTGTTGAACTGCACAATGAGGATTTTGTTTCCAAGAAGGAAAATATACCCAATTACCTTGTGTGCTATTAACTCCAACATTGTGAAATATTACAGCAAATCTAGAGCATTCGATAGACAAATAGAATCCAATTGGGAGGGAAGGTCAGATACCTTGCCTGTGGGTATAGGATTTTGTTCCCAACTAGCCTCTTGATGCTTTTTCTATATTGGTAACGATGAATGTTGAAGAATTTCCCTAGGAAGTCATCTGTTATATGCTTTGTGAATGGTAACTCCCATTCAACAATCGAGATGTTCACCACGTAATTGTGCGACATGTATTCCATATGGACAGTTCTGCAAGTTTCACACAACTAGATACTCTTAATTTCCCCTTCTTCTTATTGATGAAGAATGCCAAATAATTTGGAGAAACAGATATGACAATGCTAATAAATCCCTCAGATTCCCTTCTGAATAATGAGGCTATAGAATACCCATTACACAAACAAATTTAAAGAGAAAGTGACGTGTTATTGTACATTAAAAACATGTCATCCACCTATTTTTTGAAATTTGAGATTGGATAGAAAGATCTGCAAAAAAGAAACCAGAATTAGTAATAAATCTTGTGTCCTTCTACTATCACATGAGTCAAGAGGGGCATCGTGCATGATAATCTTGAAAAACATAGCAACTTAATAATGATCAAATGCTACCACACCCGTGTCCATCGGAAACACAATTGGGAAGATAAATTCACAATGTCATCCTGGCATATTTATAATGTCAATTACATTATTCACTATGTAGTGATTGTATTACATTTGATGTAAACACTTAATCTTTATTACTCATGCAACTTTCCTGTCTCGCAATATTTTCTAAATCTGGGAACATGTCTATATTATAATCACCTTCCATTGAATCAATTTCTGTCTTTTCACATCCCATGTTAGCAAGCTTGTTCGCTAACATTTTCCCTTCTCTATATGTATGAGACAATTGATATGCCTGAAATGAATCTAATAAAACCCATACCTGATGTAGTACATATTCAACATGTCAATTGCAACATTTCCTTTCTTTGTAAGCATTTATAACTATTAAGGAGTCCCCTTCTACATGGAATTTAGATATACCCATCTTTTTAAGAAGTATTAAACCTTGCAAGAGTGTCTGTGATCCTGCCATGTTATTTATGCCTAGAGGGAGAGCAGTAGCTTTAAATGCTTTCAATACACCGAATTGATCCTGAATACACATCCCAACACTAGACTTTCCTAGATTGCCACGTGATGCACCATTAAAGTGTAATTTGACAAACTCTTGAGATGGAGGGTTCCATTTAATATGACTTCTATCTACATTTTCCTTATAGGGAATTAAAAAACTACCTTTGAAAAGAAGACAAATATATTTCCATTTATTCATGATTCTATCATCCCATGCAATGCAATGAATAAGGAGCTACAAGTTTTATGATTTTGAACATAAGCATTAACTATCTCTGAGATCTATTTCTCTAATCCTTCTTGAACCTTTTCAATAAAAGATACAACTTTTATAAAGATAGGTTTGTTACGTTCCCTCCAAATGGACCACAATACCATTGTTGGGATTATCTTCTAAATGCAGGAAAAAAAAGATGTTTTAAATTGAATAGGTTAAGATTGAAACATTTCCCAAATTGTGTTTGGAAAGGGTGTGAATAGATCAAGCTTAACCATCAAAAAATTCTATCATTGTTGGACAAAGGAACATTGGATAAATAAGTGATTAGTAATTTCATATTCTTCTTCACATAGCACACATTTGAATGGTTGTGCAATTTTTAATTTGACCAATCTATCACTAGTTAGAACTCTCTTACAAAGATCTAACCATTCAAAGCTCCCTTCTTTTGGCATAATCCTGTTATTCCAAAAAAAGGAATATGCTTTGTGCGCCTGTTGCTGATTCTCCATGAGTTGTATTGCCCTGTAACCATTTTTGCTTGAGTAACTACCATCTATATAGAATATATAACTTTATCATCTTTATTGGATAAGAAAATAATCATTTGAGATAAAATTTGTCACAATGAACTCTTCTGACCATCCTCAATAGGTGTCTCTAAAAAATATTTCCATGTTACTCTCCCTGAATTTCTCTCAATAAAGTAAACATAGTGTATTACTCTAAATCCCCACATTTGAATGAGTATAAGAATAGCTGATTGTAATTCTGGAGACTTCATTAAGGGAGGGTATCCATTCTAGGAATCATTCCAAAAGTGCACTGCTTCTCTGTTATATAGTTTCCATGAGATATATGAAGTGACTACCAACCTAGAAGACAACACAAAATTCCAATGGCTGATCCATCAAGTGGATTTGAAATTGTGAAAATTTTGATAGGATTGGGAAAGTCTAAATACTTGGCCTATATTATCTGACACCATTTTGAATTAGATTTGGTGTACATTTTCCATACCAGCTTCCCACCAAATGCTTTATTCCACTTGGTTAGTGTTGAGCGTCGTTTTTACACAAGTCAACAAATAGGATTTTGAGATTCAATTTTCTCTCTTGAAAGAATAACAAAGTTATTCCCAAGGTTCTCTGGGGTCGGGTCACAACCTTCTTAGTTACTCAGTTGAAGATAAATGTGAATGTTCATGAGGAGGCCTTTTCTGGTATGTTCAAGACATCAAAATACAAAACAACTTTAGTACTTTTTTTGGTATTTTCTGATTTATCAAAGATTCGTGTTTTAATTAAAGATGCAATTTTGTATTTTCAAGATGATTACTTTCAAAATTATGACATAATTTAAATGAGTAGGGTAACAAGAAATGAAATGAACTTTCTGAAAATGAAATCCTAACGAACATAAAATGTTGTTGATCTTCCCTTGTGAATTGAATGATGGAGAGATTTGGAACAAACCCACGAAGTATAAATCAGACGATGTCACAATTCTGTACTCGATGGATGCAATCGTTTGGAGAGAAAATGTATTCACTCGTGCAATATTTTCAAAACCTATCAAATTGTGAAGCCACCAAGACGTGCGCACACACGAAATGGATTTATCATAAAGCCCAATAGATGATCTCTTCCATGCAATCATCACAAAAAGGTAGATGGACAGTAGAAAACTCCAACTAAAAGAAACGCAAATTCAAAACACAATAAAAAAATTGGATCTTTGAAAATAATGAACAAGTATGCACACATTCATCAATTTCGCGTAAATGGAAGAAAATATCACACCACGAATGAAGCACTAAATGTAGATATTTATTGCATTAAGAACCGACCCTTTTACATTGCTTTTGATTACAATATATAGAGTTTTGATCTACAAATCTGAATGCCAAAATTAGGGCATTAGAGACTCTAAATTAATGAAAATGAACTAAAACTAAAACTTTGTTAAAGGAAAACTATTGATAACTGATACTAGATAACTTGCATGGATTTTTAATCCATTTACAATCAGTTTGTCCATGCAAGAGGAATCAAACTCGTCAAGAAAAGAAAGAGAAAGAAGATGGGGTTTCTTCGCATGCAACTGGAGTCTTCTTCTTGATCTTGGAGTTCTCCATTGGAATCTTCATCTGAGACTCTCCTTGCGGTGGGAACTAATAGGGGACCCTTAGTCCTTCCAAAACAAACTCTAGTTAGGCACCCAGCTGATCTGGAGTTCAACTTCCATGCAAAAAAGTGATCTCGCTAGAAACACCCAAAATTTAGGACCCCGACCTCTACTCTGAAGTGTGGAACCACATTTGGGACCCCCAAAATTTTGGACTTTCAGAGGCCGAAAGGCCAAAAAATTAACCTTTGAAAAATGGCTAAGTATGAAAAATTGTTTCTTCAAAAAAATGGCTAAGTGTCAAAAATCTTCATTTTGCAAAATTTGACTAAGTTTGGAAAAAAATTTGGGATTTCGGGGTTTTAGGATTTTGGCACTTTCAGCATTTTGGCACTTTTTCCATTTCGGCACTTTCGGCACTTTTGGCATTTTGACATTTTTGGCATTTTGACATTTTGACATTTTGACACTTCGGCATTTTGGCACTTTCAACATTTTCGGCATTTTGGCATTTTGGCATTTTGGCACTTTCGACATTTCGGGGTTTTGGGGATTTCAGGATTTCGGGGTTGTTGACATCTTTGAAACTTTGAAAATCTCATGACTAGAAAAATGACTAAGTCCAAAATGACTTTTTAGGATTTTCGGTTGAGCTTTACAAAATCTCTTTGCAACTTCTTGGACTTCATCAAAACTGAGCAACTTCATAAATTTAGCTTCCCTTGTTGCCTCTCCCTAAACCTGGAAGGCATGCTTCAAACTTCTGAACTTCTCTAATGTCATTCATGATTTTCTTCATATTTGCCTTGAATTGGAACATTTACTGCAAATCATCTTTTTTGTTCACCGCGGTCACGATTCCCATGAATTGTTGAACAATGTTCGTGGTAGAATATAAGTTCTCTTTGTTGTCATCTTCATACAGCTGCAAGTCAATCCTATCGAATAATTTATTTAACTCATCGGTTCATAATATTCCACATTGAGGTTCTCAGTTCTACAATCACAAAGGACACCTCGTTAGCAATCTTTATTGAAAGCATGAAATTAAACTAGAACAACTAATTCTACACAAAAGGAAATTACAAAAACTAACTCTAAGAAACACACCAAAAGAAAAGAAGCCAAAAGAGGGGAAAAAGCACCAAGAGTTGACTCAACTGACATCTAATTATTGAGAGCACATGGGCCCACAATCTGACTCACCAGATGCCTAATCAAATCGACCAAAAGGGTGAAAGACCCAAAAAAAGGGGGTCCCCATTAGGCCAAGTGGCCAACATAGGGTGTGTGTTGTGGAACCACAAAAAATAGCCCAAACAAAAGAAGAAATGACTGAGGCATTTCTTTATTAGCAAACAACTTTAGGAAACCTGTCTTGCAATAAACCGAACACAAGTACCACTCATGGAAATATTCTTTCTCCAACTCTCAAAATTGAAGTCTTCTATTGTTTCTTCATGTGTGCGCACTTGTGTGTTCATTCCTTGGACATTTTGAAAAAGATAACTTAAACAAATATCAGCCAAAACCAACCTTCACAATATTGACAAGGGCTTCCCGGGAAGAGCTCTGCTACTAGTCATGCATCCATAGCCCCAACAAATTCTCCCTCGAGTCCCAATCTAACCTTTCTCTACTTCCAGCAGGTGTCCATAGCCCCGATAGATATTGCTAGAGTCACCCTTCTCTGTCTTCTGACAATATTTGAAGTAGAGGTATTTGGAGGATTCTCTATTTTGAATTATTTCTTCTTTCTTGATTGCTGACCGGTTCGGGCCACTTGTGCTTTGAGTATGCTACTTATTGAATTCCTTCCTTTTATTTCTTTTGATAAACCTAGGTAGCACTTAGACTGTACTACCTTGGTATAATATTCTAATCTCTGTAGCAACCATTGCTTTGAATGATTCATTTTGCTTTCACATTCTTCTCATTTTTGTCCTCTCTTTCCTTACTCTTTTTTTTAGTCAGGTTGCAGATGGAGAAGGGTTCTGGGACTGGTGGGTACCCACGTTGACATGCTGGTGCTGGCTCTAACTAACAATTTCCCAAGAAACCAACGTTTCCAATGTCATATTTTAATGTATATCTTGTGATTTAGGATGATCAACATTGAACATCACCTTGGTTGCCAGAAAAAGGTATCACCATTTCTGATCCCCGTGTATAGCTTCTTGCAAGATACATCTCTTTAGAAATTTTGACTAAGAAATACCTTTTCTTCTCATCAAGGACTAGTTGGTTTGGACCACTTGTCGGGAACAACCCCGACAAAACACACTTACCCAAAGAGCAAAAAACAAAAGGAAGAAAAATAACCAAGCAAAAAGGAACAAAGAAAGACACACTAACAAAAATGAAACAAGAAACAAAACTAACTACTAAAACCTAAATAAAACACTAATGCCTACTTATTCAAAACTAGAGATAAATTATATACAAAATACTTAGAACAAAAATTATATGAGTTACTGGTTAATTGTTTTTCCTCTCCATGCGGTAGCAATAACGCATCTTTTATAGTTCTAAGGAATGCAAACTCATCTTTGTACTCAGAAAAATAAAATTTAGACAAGCTTTGTTCAAATTCTGGGTACAAATTATACAAAATTAGAAGTTGTGGCAACTCTCCATGATCATGGTTAATCCACAAACACATTTTTTCACCCTTAGCATCATATTCAAATTGGAAATTATCAAAATCTAAGGGATAGTGGGGAGATACAACTTGATTTAGTGAGTTCCCAACCATGGGAGTATACTCACACAACATGATTTCTTCTTCTGGAGGTCTTAACTCAGGGTACACCACTCCATCCTCATCAAGTACTTGCACGCCATAAGAAGACATAGGCATTGGTGATGTACTATACCTGTCATTACAACAAAGCTCAAAAGGAAAATCATCAAGACTACGATCGTTGCTATAATCATCATTAGGCCTAAATAATGAATCATCACATTTAACCTCATTAGGACTAACAAATTCAATCATAAACATGACATTTGAATTTTAAGAGTCATTAGTATCATCAGTCAAATCATTTTCTCCCTCAAGATTTAAAGAAACATATTCAAAATTGTTCTTACTTTCTAAAGCAATCTCCCAAGATAGCATAAAGTCGGGACAAGTTACTTCTAGATGTAGATCAAAAGGATGAACTCTACATGAACTGGCTACTACAAGGTCTGATATATGCATGGAATACCCATAAATTGACATATCTTTACTCAAACATGATACCAGATCAAGCACTTTATCTACATCATCTGATGATAGAGACAAAGAGTCATCTTGTTTGTCATTTGGTAAGTTCCTCATTCCACATTGTTATGTGTGAGTATTGCAGACCCTAGGACAACCCTTTGATCATCCTTTTGAACCTCTTCTATCTCCTCTATTTGGGTATCATCATGATTGGAATTCAAAGAATAAAGTGCATCGTCACTCATGATTTTATAACAAGATACCTCTTCACTTTCACTTGAAAATGAAAATGTTTATGAATGTGTCTATAATTTCACCTTCTACATCATTTTGAACTTTCTCACCATAGTCCTCTTGTATGCTGATCACTTTAATTTCCTCATTAGACAAGAAAATATCTTCCAGAGTCTCATGGGTTTGATCACACTCATCTTCTTCCTTCCTTGATTGATTATCCCAATCCACTATAGGAATTAATACCTCTTCAATAGTCATCTTTCTTTTCAAATAGAATTCCATCTTTCCAAGGAAAACATGGCAATCCACCTCACAATGTTGGTTAGTGAGGTGTATCCTACATCCATCCATCAATGCAAAATCTGATAATGACATTGGAATACCCTATTCTTGCAACCTCTCATTCAGTCTATTTTGCTCAAGTGGAATATCCACCCAACATAGATTATGAGTATCCGCATCTTCATCATTTGAACCTTTCTCAACCTCAAAAGAGTAATCAAAATCACCTTTTGAAGATGTCAAATATTTGTCATTTGTTGATTGTTCGTGACCAGAATTGTGGGGCAGCATTGAATATGTCTCATACTCTTGGGTTTGTTTGTCATGTCTTCATACCTCATGACTAATTTTTGTGGAAAAATCATTTGGTAACTTGAGTTCCTGATTTTTGTAGACTTTTAGACCCGTTTCATCTTCATTGTTGCACCATTTATCATGGTCATATGACTGACCAACAAGATCTCCATGTGAAGTATCATCATGACTTGATGTATTAAGTGTTGGAGTACAAAAATAATATGACAATATAGCCAAAGGAGTATCATTGGGAGGTAAAATATTTGCATCCAACATTTCAGCATGGTCATTTTGACTCCAACTCTTATCTTGAAAATAATTGATCCAATTATTGCTATTGGTTGATTGTGTATTTTGGAGATCAGGTGGGTTGTAATTGGTCGCATGAGATGATTGTAGTTGATTTGATGTGTTGACTGGATTGACATAGGGATGCAATGATTGGCAACATTCAATCAATTTCATATTGAAGCTTCCATCTAGACCATCCATACCATTTGTAACATCGCATCCATGTTGTGCCAAGAAAAGAGCCTTGTTGAATGATCATATAAGGTAGTAATCTCACCCAAAGATCTGATTTTTCCTGCAAATGAGACATCCAAACACCATAAATAATTTTCTTTTAACCTCAAATCATGCACCATCCTTTTTTAATCTTGGATCCTTTGATACATGAGAAGGAATCAATGATTAAATTGGGCAATAGACTCTTGAGGCATCCTTCTTACATAAGCAAAGTAGAATACATAATCTTGCACACTCACATTGAGATCAAATTAAATTAAGCATAAATCCTTTAATTCAACCCATGAGTAAAAAAAATTGGATGAAAGACTCGCATACCATTGGAGTGCTACACCTTTAAATGTCTTTCAAAATAGATTGCAAGAAACATCTTCATGTTCAATTTTAAGAAAAAACATTAGATCCATGCAAATCCTTACATGGTTTGCAACATTTTTTCCATTATTGGGGAAGAATAAGGGAAGCCTATTGTGTGTATGTAAATGAATATCATGGGAACCTCCTGGTATAAACAAAGGACTACCTATTGAAGCTAGATCTCATCAAGATCCAACCCATTAAAGTGTGCACGTAACCATGAAATCTTTTAATTTGGCCCTCTTTCTAGCGCCACTTCTGTTGGCATGATGATGGAGGGTTTTCATACCAACAATTATCTGATTTCGTAAGTTTTCATTTTGGTTAATGTCTGCGAGGGCAGTTCGGACAGCTTTGTGTAATTGTTGTTCAAGTGGATTTTGTGGTTCAGCGTGATGGTGAGAGGGGTTCTCTTGAATTTCCTTTGTCGCTATGAGTTCTATGATGAAGAGTGAGTTCAAGGAACTCACCTCTTTTCAGAGATGATCTAAGCACTCACTTGAATCATTCTGGAGAGAAATATCCGATGTTATCCAGCTTTTCATTCTTGAGGCCCTCCTTCTAGCGCCATTTCTTTTGAGCATAGTTTTTACACAAGTCAACGAATAGGATTTTGAGATTCAATTTCCTCTCTTGAAAGAATAACAAAGTTATTCCCAAGGTTCTCTGGGGTTGGCTCACAACCTACTTGGTTACTTAGTTGAAGATAAATGTGAATGTTCATGAGGAGGCCTTTGATGGTACATTCAAGACATCAAACTGTAAAATAACTTTAGTACTTTTTTTGGTATTTTTTGATTTAACAAAGATTCGTGTTTTAATTAAAGATGCAATTTTATATTTTCAAAATGATTACTTTCAAAATTATGATAGAATTTAAATGAGTAGGGTAACAAAAAATGAAATGAACTTGCTGAAAATGAAATCCTAATGGATATAAAATGTTGTCAATCTTCCCTTGCAAATTGAATGATGGAGAGATTTGGAACAAACCCGCGAAGTATAAATCAGATGATGTCACAATTTTGTACTTGATGGATGCAATCATTTGGAGAGAAAACATATTCACTCGTGCAAGATTTTAAAAACCTATCAAATCGTGAATCCACCAAGACATGCGCACACACAAGACAAAAATATCATAAAGCCCAATAGATGATCTCTTCCACACATTCATCACAACAAGGTAGATGGATAGCAGTAAACTCCAACTAAAAGAAACATAGATTCGAAACACAATAAAACAATTGGCTCTTTGAAAAAAATGAACAAGTATGCACACATTCGTCAATTTTGCATAAATGGCAGAAAATATCACACCATGAATGAATCACCAAATGTATATCTTTATTGCATTAAGAATATGACCCTTTTACATTGCTTTTGATTACAATATATAGAGTTCTGATCTACAATTCTAAATGCCAAAATTAGGGCATTAGAGACTCTAAATTAATGAAAATGAACTAAAATAAAACTTTTCTGAAGGAAAACTATTGCTAACTGATACCAGATAACTTGCATGGATTTCTAAACCATTTACAATCAATTTGTCCATGCAAGAGATATCAAACTCGTCAAGAAAAGAAAGAGAAAGAAGATGGGGTTTCTTCGCATGCAACTGGAGTCTTCTTGATCTTGGAGTTCTCCCTTGGAATCTTCATTTGAGGCTCTCCTTGCATTGGGAACTGATAGGGGATCCTTAGTCCTTCCAAAATAAAATCTAGATAGGCACCCATATGATCTGGAGTTTAACTTCCATGCAAAAAAGTGATCTCGCTAGAAACACCCAAAATTTTAGACCCCGACCTCAACTCTGAAGTTTTCCAAGTGCGAATTTGACTAAGTGTGGAACCACATTTGGGACCCCCAAAATTTCATAATTTTGGAGGTCGAAAGGCCGAAAAACTAGCCTTTGAAAAATGGCTAAGTATGCAAAATTATTTCTTCAAAAAATGGCTAGGTGTCAAAAATCTTCATTTTGCAAAATTTGACTAAGTCTAGAATTTTTTTTAGGATTTTGGGGTTTCGAGGTTTCAGGATTTTGACACTTTTGACATTTCGACACTTTTGGCATTTCGACATTTTGACACTTTTGACATTTTAGCATTTTGGCATTTTTGGCATTTCGCCATTTTGGCACTTTCCACATTTCGGTACTTTCAGGATTTTGACACTTTCAACATTTTGGCATTTTGGGATTTTGATATTTTAGCATTTTGGCACTTTCCAAATTTCAGTGTTTTTCAGGATTTCAGGATTTCAGGGTTATTGACATCTCCGAAACTCCGAAAGTCTCATGACTGAAAAAATGGCTAAGTCCAAAATGACTTTTTAGGATTTTTGGGTGAGCTTTACAAAATCTCTTTAAAACTTCTTGGGCTTCATCAGAACTGAGAAACTTCATAAATTTAGCTTCCCCTGTTGCCTCTCCCTAAACCTGGAAGGCATGCTTCAAACTTCTGAACTTCTCTAATGTCATTCATGATTTTCTTCATATTTTCCTTGAATTGGAACATTTACTACAAATCATATTTTTTGTTCACCATGGTCTCGATTCCCATGAATTGTTGAACAATGTTCTTGGTAGAATATAAATTCTATTTGTTCTCATCTTCATACAGCTACAAGTCAACCCTATTGAATAATTTCTTTATCTCATTGTTAGTAAACAAATTTTTCCTTTCTTACTTCTTAGGAATATGACTCTTAGTGCCCAAATTATGAACAATATCTGATTACAATAGTTGAAAAGCCATTCTCTGATTACTGGCTTTTCTCTGAATTGGTAGGTACAGCTCC
>MU225648.1:411520-424171 GCA_018584345.1 Thuja plicata | reverse complement strand
AATCATATCATTAACAACTTCTATTTAGCTCTTCTCTGAATATCCCACAGCACATCCTACTGAGGTTTATTCACATCCTCGCAACAAAAGAATGAAACATCCTTTCCTTCTTAATGTAACTTAGACTGAGAGAAAGAACCATCTAATTAACTGGAATAGAAAATAATTTACATAAAACACCTTCAATTGTCTCTGCAACATCAAGTATTCTACCCCAAAAATTTGCTGACCTTTCATTAATCTTTCAACTTCATACATATAGAGCCAAGGGATGACCGTTACAAAGGAAGTTTAAACGGTTCATCTCCCTCTAAATGACAGATGGCAAGAAACCACTTCTGTCACTAACTAATTACAAGGGAAAAGAAACAGAAAAGAAAAGGGGAAGTTAAATCATTTGGCCTCCTTTCCTTTTTCCATCTTTGTTCGATAAGCTTTGGCAGCAACCACTATTGGAACTAACTCTTCATGTCTGGGCACCGCATTCGTCACTCTTCGCTCTTTCTCCTTACTTTTCTATTTTCCAGGGACTTGCGGAAAATCAGAAACGGGGTGCTCCACTTAGAGAAAATCCGCCTAATATAACATTGGGTGCATTTCTTTGCTTGCAGAAAATCTCTCTACGGGTGAGAACTCCGCTTGCAGAGAAAGCAATTTTCAGTTCTTCGCAAATACTTTATTTTAATTTCCGAGTCAACATTTAAACATTTCTCTCTTACCCAGAAAATTGAAAAAGTGCTTCAAAAACCCGTTGTGGGGTCCACCACAGTGCTCCTTCTTCTTTTCTGCCTTTGTGGAAAATTACCTTCTTAGGTAGAATTCCACCATGGAGAAGCTGAATTCTAATTCTCCACTTTGAGTCTTTCTTGATTCCAAATTTCCTTTTAAACATTTCTCTCTTACCCAGAAAATTGAAAAAGTGCTTCGAAAACCCGTTGTGGGGTCCACCACAGCACTCTTTCTTCTTTTCTGCCTTTGCGGAAAATTAACTTCTTAGGTAGAATTTCGCCACGGAGAAGCTGAATTCTAATTCTCCGCTTTGAGTCTTTCTTGATTCCAAATTTCCTTTTAACTGTTCCCCGGATCCATTTCTATGCTGTAGGTAACAATTTCACTGTCCAAGACCATTTCTTTTCATAATATACTTCTGCAAATATTGCCATTCATACTAAGTGGAAAATCAACTTCGCTGGTAGAAACCCACAATGGAGAAGATAATTTCTGAAATTCTGCAAGCCCTTGTTTAACTGTTGAATGGAGAATTCTGCCAGTGATGATTAGTTCTGCAAGGATCAAAATGATGCAAGAACCCCCATCGGATTAGGCACTAGACTACCCGCAGACTTATCATGCGTGAGGGAGAAATCCACCCGGCTAAGGGAATGCGGAGGGAGAAGGGAAAAATGGAAAATCCGATGGTGATTCCCAATTACTTAAAGGACACCTACCTAGACTCAAACGTGATTAAACTTCACTAAGATGCAAAACTTCCACTTTTCTGAAATGGCTACATGTTTAAAAGTGGAGGCAACACTCATCAGTTCATAATATTCCACATCGAGGTTCTCAGTTCTGCAATCACAAAGGACACCTCGTTAGCAATCTTTTTTGAAAACGTGAAATTAAACTAGAACAACTAAGTCTACATGAAAGGAAATTACAAAAACTAACTCTAAGAAATACATCAAAAGAAAAGAACCCAAAAGAGGGGAAAAAAAACCAAGAGTTGACTCAACCGACATCTAAGTATCGGGAGCACGTGGGCCCACAATTTGACTCACTAGATGCCTAATAAAATTGACCAAAAGGATGAAAGATCCAAAAAATGGGGTCCCCATTAGGCCAAGTGGCCAACATGGGGCATGTGTTGTGGAACCACAACAGTTAGATCATGCATTTCTACTCCTCCTACAAATTTTCCACTAGACATGTTGTCTAAGGAGATCATTGGGGTTTTTTTGGCCTTTGACATATTCCTATTCCATAAAAACTTCCTAATAATATTTTCTATCTATAGGATTATAGATTTATGAGCTTTAAGTACAACAATATAGTAATTTGGTATAGCTGCAAGGAAAATTTTAATGAGGAGTTTATGTCCTGAGAGGGATAGTCATCTATCTTTCTAGGCTAAGACTCTAGATTTGATCCTATCAATAACATTTTTCCAATAAGAGGCCTTGTTTGATCCCATAAAGAATGGTATACCTAAATATGTGCAAGGTAGTTCATTTGCATGAAATTCCAATAATTGAAATATCTTTTTCCTTATACCTTCCCTTGTATTTGTGTCTTCGGATCATTATGCCATATCATTGCACATTTCAAACAATAACTCTTCCCCTCTATACGGACCCTCATTCCAATTTGAAAGAATGTGGTTTAGACACCCATAGTTCTTCCTTTATTGAACCAATGGTGGGTGAGTGCACCATATCACAAAGGTACCAAAATGTTTCAGCTCTCTAAAAAATTGCAACATATTAAAGCACAGATCAAAATATGGAATGTTCAAGTTTTTGAAAACATTTTTATCCAAAAAGAAGAAGTAGCAAGAGAACTAGCATAATTTCATGAGAACATCATCCAAAATGGTTTATATTTAAATACATATGACAAGAAAAAACAATTGCAAGCGAGATTGGGAATAATTAGGTAAAAGGGAAGAGATATACTAGGGAAAAAAGTCAAGAGAATTATGGATAAAAGAAGGGGATCGAAACACTAAATATTTTCATGCCTCAGGTAAAGCTAAGAGAGAAACACAAATAATCTTCTCCATTCAAGATTCCATTATTTGGACTCAACTCATGAATTCCAAGGAAATTCAAGATGAAAGGGGTAAAACTTTCCAAAAGTCTATTAGGTCCAACTACTCCCACTATCTCACAAATAAATCAAGATGAACAAGAAGTATTAGGAGTCATTCCTCCTATTATTAATCAGCATGATAACTTGGATTTAATGAGGCCTATCACATTGTAATAATTAAGGAAATTAGTGTTAGAACTTGAAATTTTTTTCTTGGTTCCATGTCTTCTTTCCTTGTTTGTGCAATTGTTCCTATGATCTATGGTCTGAAACCCTAAGTCTCTATGAGAAAGTATGCTTTAATTGATGAAAATCCTGCTATGTCTTGCAAAATCTTAAACCCTATTTTCAAATTTCTAGCCATTGGTTGCAAGAAGCCCTAAATCCTTTCCTAGACATATTCTATTTTTTCATTACCTTTTCGAGCCACTTAAAATCCTTTTAAGTCATGTGCTTATTAGCCTTGTCTTTACCACTGAATCTCATAATGAGATCGAATATCCTCTATTCTTGTCGAGATTTCATGCACACCTTAGATATTTTTCTAATCAGGCGGTTGGCACTAAGTCGCTAGATTAATTTCAAGTTTAGGATGTCATTTAGCGATCACGTGAGGGCTATGGATTTTTTTTTGTCCGTAATCTCATCGAACGACTGGCATGTAATCTCGTGATAAACTCAAGGGTTCAAGTTCTTTTCAGCAACTTGGAGATTTACTTTATCTTGTGATCTCAAGATAAACCTGTGGTCAAGGCAAGGTTACTTTTCCCTTTAGTTGTGAGATCTCCAAAAGGACTCAGGGTTAAGTAAAATGTCTCAAGATTAAATGAGGGTCGTTAATGCATATCAGGATCTAGGGTTGGCACATGATCTTGGAAGTAAATGATCAAGTACATAAAGATTCATAGATTCAGTGTAGGTCATCAATCTGGACAGAGATGTGTGGTTGGTGCATGATTGCTGGATAAAGATGAGGTCAGCTCAAACATTCTGAGATTCAACGCTGGCCGTTGATCAAGATCTATTTTTGACATAATCTAATGGACTACGCTTGATCTTGTAATGTAACTTGAGTTAGGAAAAGTGTTTTGCGACTTCAATTTTCCTCCAGTCACTGAATCTCCATATTTGATCATGGTTAAGAAAGGTAAGTTAGAGTTTAGGTGGAGTTTGCAGGGAAGGATCATGGCTTTCGATTGAAGAAAGATCTTGTGGTGTGCGCATAATATCCAGATGAAATTGAGTCAAGATAAAGTTAAGAGCTAAGTTGATAAGGGAAAGATCTAGACCGTTGGTATGATTATGATCTTGTGGATGACACTAAGTCTCAAAATAAACTCTAAGGTTAAGAAACATTCTCGTGACTTGGCGATTCTCTCTAGTCGCGTAATCTCAGAATGAACTAAGGTTATGATCAAGTCAAGCGAAGTTAAAAGTGGGCCAGCCAAGATCAAATCTGATTCATTGATGCAGTGAAGATCTTATGGAATGCACGTAATCTCATAATTTTTTTCTGATATCATGGAAAGTCTTGAGATTCAGCGCTGGTCGTCGATTGAATCAAGATCTTGTGGTGTGTGCCTAATCTCAGAATGTTACTAGAGTTAAGATATGTTCTAGCGACAAACATTTTCTTCAGTCGCATGATCTCCAAATTGATGCTTGATTCAGGTAAATTTAAGGTGGGAGAGATGATTTTAATTCAAAAATGTTGATTGAATCAAGATCTTGTGGCTGACGTGTGATCTCGCAATGAAATAGTCAAGTACAAATTTATGCATAGATTAAGCGCAAATCATTGATGGAGATTTTATCGAAGGGCTTGCACATGATCTCATGATGTGACCCGAGTTAAGGAAAGTATCTTGTGACATGGAGATCTCTTCGGTCAAAGAATCTCATAATGAGCCCATGGTTTTCTAGATTAGGTTAAGTTATTCGGTGATGTCTCTTTGCCGAGTTTTGACTCAAGTTAAAGTTAACTTACCAAGGTTATGTTTTTTCATTTAGTCACGCAATCTCCAAATAAGGGCCTGGGTCAGGTTAAGCCAAGATGGATTATCCAAGATCAAATCTGAATCGTCCATGTAATTTTGATCTTAAGGCTGGTGCGTGATCTCAGAAATAAATGGTCAAGTACATGAACATCTAGAGATTTAGCACGAGTCATAGATCAAGATCATGATCAAGGGTTGTCATGTAATTTCTAGATGACTTGAGCAAGTACAAAAGGATTCACCAATCAAGCACAGACCGTCGATTAATTTGATCTAGCGAATGGCATGTAATCTATAAATTTAACTCAAGTCAAGAAGAGTATTCAGTGATCTGGAGACTTAGTTGTTGCGTGATCTCCGAATGGACCCAGGTTCAAGTGTGGTTAGGACAAGGAAAAATCATGTTTTCCAAGGAAGGATCTGAGCTGTAAAGCAAGGGTTTGGGCGAAGTCTCAGAATAAACAATGAGTCTCGAAAAGTATTCAGTGACTTGGAGATTTCTTTAGTTTCTCAATCTCCAGATGAACTTGGGTCAAGATCAAAGTCAAGTTGAGTTTGCTGAAGTGAGATCGTGGACCTTCAGTGAAATTAGAATCTATGGCTTGCGCATGATCTCTAGATTTGACTAGAGTTAGTGAAATAATTTGGCAACTTAGAGATAAGAGGAAATTGGCTTACCAAAGTTCAAGGTTAGTTCAAATCAGGTTAAGGGCCGAAGTCAGAGATAAAGTAAAGATCAGACAAGTTCAGTTTGATCATGTGGTAGGCATAAAGGCTCAAAGAAAAGATGTTGGAGATCTAGCCATTAAGGCATTACGCCAAGCTACCACCTATCCAAGGAGGTCGTTGGAAAGCCCAAGTAGCCTAAAAAGAGATCTACGACTGAGTTTTAAAAAAGAGAAAGGTCTTGATCTTGATCGTTGATACTAAATCTCACGCTGCCTATGACCGTTTAACCGCTTTTCAAATATTTAAATCTTTATCTTAGGGTTTTTAAGCGGTGGATCATGTCTTATTACAAAGCATTAATTGACATAATTTGATCTTTGTGATTTTTATTTAACACTTGTTGGATGCTGAGAGAATGGATGTTGGGAGGCTTTGAATACACTTGAATAGAAAATATTATTTTAGGGCCCTAGATAGTTTATTAATCAATTTTTATCCTTGTCTCTGTTCTTTCCTATTAATGATTGGTCTTTTCCAGAATTATAGAGGCCGAGATCATATTTTATTCTTGAAAGGTTGAGCTTTTGATATTTTTTAGATCTGAAGAGCCAAGACATTATCAGGGTATTAAATGTAGACAAGACATTCCATTCTTATTCCTTCTGTAGGGTTTGTTCTCCAAGGTTGGATGGAGGCTAAATCAAATCATATAACACAGGAAGATTTTAAGATTGAGCCCAACTTGTTGGTCACAAAATTTTTTTAATATTGAAATACATTATTTATTTCTGTCAAGTATTAGATTAAGTTTTAGCCCTAACCCTAAATGATCCGAAGCTTGCTGCAGTTGTTGGCTTATAAAAGGACTTCCAAGATAATTTATCATAGGTAGCTAGGAAATTTTGGGCAAGTGGCATAAGGAATAAAACCTTTTTTTTTTGTTTTCCAGTGGGTGTAGAAGATGTATATCTAGAGAGTGTTATATGATTTGAAACATTTTGGAATTGAAACTGGTCTTTTTATACTTAAGAATACAGTATTTCTGATTCAAGTCTCTCCTTTTTGCTTGCCTCTTGAGTTCTGAATCTTCTGGTTCACTGCATAAAATTTATTTATGTATATATTTTAGTCTATAGTTTTGATCAAGGAGAAAATTAAAATCTTCTTTGGATAAGACATAAACTCTTTGGGTTTGTCTATATGAGGATTATTAAGAAGTGTATGATCTAAAGTTATCTGTATTTATGGTTTTGAGTCCTTGACAATAGTTAGTTTCTCTATCCTGTATCTGAACTAGAATCATTGTCCAATGTATAAAGTACTAATCAGTAATTAGTATCTTCTACTTTGATACATATATGAATAGGTTTGGCTATACTCTGCCTTGTCAAAACATCAAAACCTTTTTCAAGTCCCTTTAAGTTTTGTGGTTGTTGGTAGTGGTCCTGCATGGTAGAGAATAGTCACTGAATGAGTGGTTTTCATTTCATACTATCTTGCTATTAATCTGTTGTTAAAATCTAGAAGTTCTAAGGAGTTGAAAAGAGTTAAATACCAATCTGGATTAGATGCACCCACCTTGGTTTTGCAAAGCCAAAAGAGTAGAGGAGAGTCTTTTCCTATAGTTGGTCCAGTTACCTTGTAGAGATCTCATACTTGGAATTAACCATTCCTAATATCTAGTCTTAGGGTATATTGGTTTCTTTTACAACGTAACAGTTTTAAACACCAACAAGTAGTATTCTCATTAGTCCTAGATAAATCTCTAGGCCTAGATAAGTCCACTACTCTTTTTTTCCAAAAATGTTGGGATGTCATACAATTTGATTTGCTTGCAGCACTTGAAGAATCAAGAAGTAGTAGTTCTATTTTGAAGAATTTTAATGTAACAAATATAGAAATATTACCAAAATTAAGGGAACCAAAGTCATTTTTTAATACGATCTATAATATTTTTACCAAAGCTATATATTTGAGATTGTGACATCTAATTCTGAAAATCATCTCCCCAAAGCAAGGGGGTTTGTGTCTCGAAGAGAGACAATTGTAGGTTCTTTTGTTGCACATGAAGTACTCCATTATGTTCATAGTTCTCACTTATCATCCTTCATTGTTAAACTTGACATGATAAAGGCATATGATAAGGTAGATTGGATTTTTCTTATAAATATTCTTTATAAATTTGGGTTCTCTGAAAATAGTGTAAATGGATAAAATCATGTTTGTCAAGTGCACGCTTTTCAATTATTATCAATGGGGAACCTTTGGGTTTCTTTGCTTCCACTCAAGTGGGCATTCACATTCCAGCCACAACCATAGTAGTTACACATACCTTATTTGCAGACGATACTCTATTATATGGAAAGTCAAATCTTGAAGATGCTAAGAAGACTAAAAAAAGTACTATAAATGTACAAATCAATATTAGGGAAGGTATAAGGAGAAAGATATATTCTTTGACATGTTGCAACTTTTTAGAGAGATGAAACATTTTGGTACCTTTGTGATATGGTGCACTCACCCACCATTGGTGCAATAAAGGAAGAAACTGCAAGTGTCTAAACCACATTCTTTCAAATTTTAATGAGAGCCTGTATAGAGGGGAATAATTATTGTTTGAAATGTGCAATGATATGGCATAATGATCTGAAGACACAAATGGTAGAATATTTGATTCAATATTATATTTCTTTAAAACCCAATTATGTGTCACAAGAAACATGTCTAACCGTTCTGCTATATAAAAAAAAATATTTCTTCTATTTTTTCAATGTAAATTGACCCTTTTGTGGTTGTATATCCTTAAGTGCCTTATTTTAAATGAAGAAAAATCTTCTATTATTTTTTGTGGTGGACATATCCCTCCTTTCTTTTCTTTCTAGAGATATAATTATGACATTAAAATCCCCACCCAGAATTAAATTTTGATTTGAAAATTATTGAATGTAGATGGTTAGGGTATCCCATAATCACTTTTTCTCATGTGTAGATGCAGTCCCATCAACATTGATCAATTTTTAATGTGAGATCAAAGCTTTTTACATTCATCATCTGTCAATTAGTATCCCCATTTCATGTTTCAATATAAACTAATTTTGGATTCTATAATGTGATTAATCCTCTTCAAGCTCCTAAAGTTGGAACATGTGTAGATTTACAATTTGACCATTTCATAATTGTAGCCTCATAAGTATCTTTTCAAGTCATGGTTTCTTGCAACATGATAAGATCAACCCCAGATGTGTCAATGTGACACTTAATTTGGGCTCGCTTGTTAGAGGCGTTAATGTCTCTAACATTCCATGAAATCACTTTCATTGCATTTGAGGGGTACAACATTCCCTTCCCGACCTTTTATTGATTGAAATTTTACCATCCAAAGTGGTTTGAATTCCCGCGTCTATCTCTTTTTTAATTTGAATAGACTTTGATTTTCTTCCTCTTTTTGTGGGGATTGTTAAATAAGCATCTAAGAAGCAAGAGTCTGAGATAATGATAAAGGTTGTGAATAATCAAACTCTATTACTTGTTGGGTATCAACCTCACATTCTTCTATGTGTGAATCCATATGAAAATCAGAGGAAAGGGGAGGTTGAGGATGTGCTTGTTGTGATAGTGACAATTGAGATTTCTGAATATTCACATCTTCTTCATTGAGTACTGTATGCACCCTAAAATGGTCGCCTGGACTATGGGCCCCATTTATCATTTTATCAAATTCTTGAATCAATGCTTTTCAATGTTTTCAATTCAAATCAATTTCCTTGATCAAATCATAATTAATTCAATTATTTCGATATTTCCTAAGGTTCGATCATTTTTATTTAATTAAAAGATTTAATCTCCCTTTTAATTAAATAAAATTCATCTTATTTAATTAAAATAATTCCTCCCATTTAATTAAATAAAATTCTTATAATTTATTTAATTAAAAGAAAACCCCCCTTTTAATTAAATAAATAAAAATCCCCACTTAAAGCACTTTATTTGATGAAAAAGGAACAAAATTAAATAAAAATCCTTTTTTTATCACATCTTTCTAAGTGGTGGGCTTTTTTCTTTAATGAGCACATGGATCAACTAAGATTTAATCTCCACCATTGCTCATTTCTTTTTGCCTCTTAATCTCAACCGTTCACTTTTCTTTATAAGGACCCCTCTCCTTCTCATTGAGGATCACACTTCTTTTTGTATTGTTATGCTGCAGGTTTGTAGAGCAATTTTGGAGGAGAATTTGAGCACTCAAGCTTGGATATTGCAACTTCTCTATCTTCTTGTCTTCTTCTTCTTGCATCCATGGATATTAATGTAGATTAGATTCATATTAGATTAAATTCCTATTTTCATCCATAGATTAAGCTTGCATATTTCCTTTTATAGATTAATCATGCATTGTTATCATATAGATTAATTTCCTTTTATGCATTGCAATCATATAGAATAGTTTTCATTTTCATGCATTGAATCTCTCATTTCATGGTGTACTTGCAAGGGCACGACTAGGTCAATCTGAGGGCCTTCATCACACACCTTTGCACTCCATGACTAGGGAGCTATGAGTCGATAGTTGAGGCCTCATTCTTGAGAAACCTTGGATGGAATGACTCATAGAAGTGTGACACATTTTCATCACACAAGTACTTCCTCAGCAATTTGATCAAACGATTCTATACCAACTCAATACAATAAATATTTAGCGATTTGTTCCAAAATGTCTAAAGTTCCTATACCTTTATTAGTTTGAACAGAAGAGCAATTGCAAATAGTTTTATAATCTACATCTATTTGTAATCGAAGTTGGTTTTGAGGAATAATACAACCATCTTACTATCCCAATTGGGTGTAATCAGTAAATCAATAGGATGACTTTTAAATAACAATATTCTCACTAAATCATACAGAATCTTAAAGCATCCTAAAGCGGACAAACTTTGGTCACCAATGCTATTATGGAAAGGAATAACTATTAATTTCTTAGTGATATTTTGGCTATTTTCATATAAGACTAGATCTTGAGATATGAGAGATTGTTCGTGGAAACTGTTTATGTTTGCTTTATTCTTTAAAACTTCATGCTCCTCACTCTCATTATTTTTTTGTTCACATTCTTGATCAGTTGCAACATCATTTTAGGGGTGTGCATTTTTAACTATCTTGTGGTCCACTTGTGACACCATGCATGTCTATTTGGCATGGTATAAGGAATGACATATAACACATATATTATGGGGATTTTCTATTACTATTTATTATGTCCCCTTCCCATTTTTTGATGTGATTTGAATCTGATTTGGGGTTATCTTGGCGGTATCTAGTAGAATTTAAGCTCTTATAGGTTTGAAAGGATCATAAAAAATGATAGATCATGGTTAAGGAAAATTCCTATATGATTAGCCATAATTTCAATTAAGTGGAGTTCCCTATATTCCAAAGCAAGAGATTTCATTTGAACCCAAAATGGAACAAATCTATTATAAAATAAGAGCTATTGAAGTTATGAATCCATGGGTTCATGCATAGCCCAGATCCTTAAAAAAACCATGACTTTTTCTTACAAAAAATGTCTTTTTCCTTACTTGAATAAAAGAGCACAAAAAACCCCCTTAGGGTAGTCTAAGTAAAATATTTGAGTGACTCCATCCCATTTCTCCAATAATAAAATTTCCAAAATATCTATTGGGAGTACATGATTCGAACACTTACAAATTATCACTCTTTGACGCATATATTAAACCTGGGGAGATAGTTGTTCATGAGAAAATATAACATTGACCATCCCTCGCTGTGACAAAGCATGGTTCATCAAATCAGCTATTGCTTGCTTAGGCTGCTGATCAATGACTTTGTGCCTCCATTACATCTTTGAATGCATGTATTAATTTTCTTCATGCATGTTTTAAATTTTAGTATACTATCTGTTGGCAAGTTGACTTCTTGAGGATGCATGACTCATTTTGTGTTGTCATCATGGCAACAAAGTCATACTAAGTTTCTGTCAAAGATAACTCAGAAGATAAAATGACTAAGTATGGAAACAGGGCAGATAGAGATATTCAGCGATCAGCACATCAGCGCACGTGCGAGAGATCGAATCAGAGTATGCGCGTTCAGATATATGTTCTATGAAATGTGTACATAATACGTCCATACATGCATAGTATGGAATGATAGTACGGAGAAGTTACAGACAGATCAGTAGACCAGCAGTCCAGAAGACAGAGCATGAAAGCCGACTAGTGTTTTGATCAGCGTGAATTATTTTATTATTTAATGGCTAAGCACCTTTGATTATATGTTTTTAATGATGTAATTAGTATTTTTGTAAACATGCTTGAGTTGACTTGTTTGAAAGCGTTGTGTATTATGTTTTAGGGCCGACTATAGTCTTGTTTTGAGTCGCGTCTATTCGGATATGAACATATAAGTATGTAATGTAAATTTATGTTACAAATGTTGATTATGATGTATGAGAAATATATAGAAGATCAGTATGATGAATTCAGTATGAGATAAAGATCTTTAAGAGAGTAAGAGCATCAGCGCATACATGAAACTGATCAAACAACAGTGTCATCACAATAGTTCACTTTTCATATAGTGTATATCAACTTTCATAAGGTTGTAGCCTTCATCCTATTGGGAAGTGAGCCTAGGCAGTGAGCCATATACCTTTAATAGGGTTTTGTAAAAGACTCCTAACAGGGTCAGACCTTTAACCAGGTCATTATACTCATATTGTAAAGACAACTTCTAATAGGGCAAAGGAACTTTAACAGGTTCATTATACTAGTACAATATTTGTGGGTACTAATTCCCACCAGGGTTTTCCTCTAATCAAGGTTTCCACATAATCATATCATGTGTTATGAGTTCTTATGTTAAGCTTCATTAAATGTATGTTTTATTTATGTTTAAGTTGTTGAAAATTAATAAATAGACAAACACTGATTCACCCCCCCCTCTCAGTGTTTCTAACAATTGGTATCAGAGCTCTAGTCCTCTGAAAGAAATTTTAACCACTTGAGGAGATCATGGACTCAACAAAATCAAAAAATTTGAAAAATAATCTTGAAGCAACTCTTGAAGATCTTGATAGATCTGAAAAAGAAAATGAAGAACTTAGACTGAAAGTTGATGGCTCACAAATGCTTATCAAGAAACTAAGAAAAGATTT
>MU225648.1:365208-376300 GCA_018584345.1 Thuja plicata | reverse complement strand
TGTACTTTCAAGCTTCCTAGATTCATTGCAAGTTCAAATTCTAGTTTAAAAGCATTTCTTTCATAGATTACAAGCACTCTCATTTCTAGATTAGAAGTATTTGATTTTCTTAGATTAATTGCATTTTGCTTCCATAGCTTAGTTGCAATTAGTTCTTAGACTGGTTGCAATTCATTTTCATAGATTAATCATTTCTCAATTCATAGATTAAGAGCATTTTCTCATAGACTAGTTGCATATTTCTCATAGATAATGGCATTTCTCATTTTCTTGCACTCTTAAATCCTCCATGTTAGCAATGGTCAGTTTGTTGGCTTTCATTCTGAGGGTAAACTTCAAAATCCACATCTAATTAGGAGGCAACAGGTCGCTTCAATCGCATTTGCAGAGCAAACAATTCATGTTTGTCTTTGTGAATTCAGTGATTGTGTAAGGACTATGTTGTGTTTGTGTTGAATTCAGAGGTCCACATTCAGCATACAACAGAGATCAATGTTTTTATAGGTTTTTATTCCCTTAACCCCCAAGATAGGACATGAAAGGAGGAAAGATATATAAATCTGGTCTATTAAAGTATATATAAGAAAGAGGGAGATTAGAATGGGTGCACCTAGAGATGAGAGAAGGAGAGTGAATTTGGAGACTGATTTCCTATCTTTCGGAGCTTTGGAATGACCCGATTCTCAAATCTCGCACTCTGCAACCTGCAACACATAATTTTGCAACTTTCTTTTCTGTCTTAGGAACAAGTTGAAAGTGGTTCGACCTATACCAAGGTATAGATCTAATATTTTACCTATACCCAGATATAGATCGAAGATTTTACCTATACCCAGGTATAGGTTGAAGGTTCAACCTATACCCAATCTGCTCAAAATCATAAATAGAAAGTGAATCTGAGCATCTCTTTTGACTGTCTTTCTAGTTTTTTTACTGGATCATGCACTATGAATGTTAGGGTATATGTTGAAGGTTTGACCTATACCTGAAACTGCCAGAATCTAGAATAGAAAATGGATCTGGAGAGTTCTTCCAAAAGGATCCTCAGATTTGTAGCTAAACCTATACTCTAAAAATTGCAAATCTAGAAAAGTGTGTGTGTGAGTTGCTAATAGCATTTTTCCTTAGTCAACCCCTTGTTTTGGTGTTTTCCACCTCCATGAAATGTCTTTATAAAATGTAGAAATTGTGAACTTCTCGTGTATATAGATTGTATGTCTAGAATGCAAAGGAGCTAGTAGATGTAAATGCCAAGATCTAACTAGTGCAGAGCACCTCCAATTTTGATTTTAAGTGTGTGTTTAGGGTTGTTTTAGGGGTCTTTGTTATGTTTGTAATAAGATCCATAAGTGTTGGATCCTAACTTGTTCATTCATGTTTGTAAGAGCAAAAGTTGCTCCTAGGTGAAAATGTTGTCATTTTGATCTAAAGTGGCAAAAGTTGAAAATTTGGAGCAACTAGGGGATATGGTCTCCTCTAGGGTCTTAAGTGTCCTAGCTAGGGTCCTAGGATGGGTCAACATGCATTGAGTTGACCAATTTGGTCAAAGAGCAAGAAATGCTCAAAAGTTTCTAGCAACTTTTGCAAAAAGTTGCTCAATGAGGAAATGGATGGTTGTAACCACCCGTGCTTAGGTATTTGAGCATGGATTGAATATTTTGAAAGGCTAATGGAGTTTTAGTTACAGACCACACATGTGAGCATTCTATATAGATTGTTTTCTGAGATTTCTTGTAATTTTCAGTATTTTTGCATCCTTGTACGACTGTGTACATGTTAGATTGTGCAATATGACTCGATGGGAGTGTAGTGTCTTGTGTTAGCTTTATTTTTCATATAATAGTTTGATTTCAAGTTAAGATTTTGTAGAGTTATATTTAGTTTTAGGTGACTGTGTCTGCAATTCCCATTTGTAGAGTTGCATGAACCAATATGACTCTAACCTAAGCATCCACGGTTGAAAATGTATGAAACCTTTTGGAATGATAGGTTAGGGTCTGTATATAGTGTTTATGTTTTCATTTTTGTTCTTTCAATGGAGCTCCTAGGCTTGGAGTGATGCCCTTGGAGTAGGTGAGCTAGGACAGGGCGAAGATGGAATTGAACTAGTACACCCATGATCTTGAATGGAAAACTTAGTGGCATGTATAGAAGCCCTAGTGTGTCTCCTTGAAGGATCAAAAGGTTACAAAAGGTGGAGCTAAGTTTGAAGACAAATTGAAGACAATTTGCACTGACTCGTCCATAGGCCTAAAAGATAGGCTAAAAACTAGGGCCTGGAAGTAATTAGGGTTGTGGGTGTCTTGGAGAACTATACCTTTGGATATTGGAGTGCTAGTTGATATATTTCAGATTCATATTGTCTTCCATAGGGTTTTTTAGAATAATTTGGAGCACTGGCCTAAAAACAGTGAAAATAGACCTACTAGAATTAGGCCTAATTAGTCCTATCTTGGAATTGTGACAATATAGAGGTGAATAGAGTGACTAGAAGTGTTTTGAACACCTAGAATGGACATGTAAGGTTCTTTGAACATATTCTAGAGCCTGATAGGTGTGTGGGAAGATAATAAGAAAGGGTTTAGGGTTCTAGAGGAAGATCTAGTGAGGAAACAAGGTAATTGGTGGACTATTTGGACTAGTTGAAATTATTTGTGTTTTGTTACTTCATCAACTCAACTATACCTAGGAGGAAATTAGATTAGGAGGGTCTAGGAGGCCAATCTTTCTGAAGAAAACATAGATGTTTAGACCATTGGATGGTTTGGGGAAGTGATTAATAACTTGGAGTAAAGGAAACACTAGAACTCTAGACCCTCTGCATCAGAGTGGTATCAGAGCCAGAACTTAGTAAGTTTTGTGTATGTCTGAAGGGGAGGAAAGTTGCAAGGTTGAAAAAATGCCACCCAAGGCAATGAGTAAGGATTTGATAGTGGACTTGGTCCATGAACTATTGGCAAAGGCCAATCTGACAAAGACAAAGGGAAAGAGGAGAGTCACTGAGTGGGGACATGAAAGTGATGAAGAGGATGAAAGCCAGATAGGAGAGACAGTTGGAAAAGGAAAAGAAGTGGATATAGATAAAAATTAGAAGGTGTTCTTGGATGATTTTAAATCCATCAAAAAAGATATTATTGAACACATTCCTTACTATAGTGGTAATTTCAATGGTGAAGAGTTATTGGATTGGCTAGAGGCCATAGATAATCAGTTTGATTACAAAGAAGTGTCCAAGGAGAAGAGAGTCAATTATGCCAAGGATAGACTCAAGGGATCTGCATTAGAGTGGTGGAACATGATGTAGGATGACAGAGTAACCACTGGTAAGAATAAAATAGTATCTTTTGATAGAATGAAGATAAGGTTGAGGGCGCAATTCTTTCCCACTGATTATGAGATACAAATGTATCAGAAGTTGCAGAACTTGAGGCAAAAAGAGTTGACAGTAAGTTCCTACACTGAGGAGTTCAAAAATTTGATCCTAAGGGAAAGAAGAAAAGAAAAAGAGGTATAAGAGGTAGCAAGATACCTCAATGGATTGATACAAGGAATCCAAGATGAAATCAATATGATGGCCCCTTATAGTATGCACAAATGCTTTCAATTAGCCTTGAGAGTAGAGGAGAAGGCTAGAAGGAGGAATGATTTCCAACAGAGAGGGAAAGACAATAGAGGATTCAGAGGCAGGGGTAACTTTGGCAGAGGAAAAATTCCAAGTAGGCCAGAAGAGACTCAAACTACAAGCAATAGTTGAAGCATCCAGTATAGGGGTTCATTTTAGAGAGGAGGATACAGAGGAAGAGGACCTCCAAGAGGTAGGTTTCAATGACAAGGCAGGACTAACTTTGTCTTTCCTGGCAGATGTTACAATTGTAACCAAGTGGGTCATACTATGGGTGGGTGTCCTGAGAAAGCCACCACCTCATCCATGGGAGAAAGAAGGAATCACTTAGTGTAGAAAGATGACACACAAAGTGTCACCTCACCAATCTTCAAAGAAGGGCCAGTGATGGATGGAGAAAACCTTATGTTGAGAAGGACCTTATTGAAAGTACCTAGTGTTGTAGATCCACCACAAAGGAAGAGCTTGTTTAAGACTACTTGTAGGTCACATGGGAAGATCTTCAAGGTGATAGTGGACTCTGGTTCCATAGAGAACATAGTATCAATAGAGATGGTGGACAAACTAAAGCTTAGAAGGATACCAAAAACTACTCCCTACAATGTGTCATGGCTAAATAAGGGCCAACAGATAGTGGTGGATGAACAAACTTTGGTAGAGTTTGAGATAGGGGAATATAAAGACAAGGTGTTATGTGACATATTTCCAATGGATGCATGTCATCTCCTTCTATAACATCCATGGAAATATGTTGTGAAGGCCATACATGATGGTAAAAAGAACAACTATGTGATTACCAAGCAAGGGAAGAAGTTTCAAATGGATCCTCTGCAAGAACCCAATGAAGAGAAGAATGTGGGGACTACTATGATGCTTTTGAGTGGAAAGGAGTTCATAAAGGTCATGAAGAAGGAAAGAGGGGTCTGTTGTGCAGTGATAGTGAAAGCAAAGGAGGAGACTAAGGAGAAAGTCAATATGCCACAAGAAGTACAAGCATTGTTGAAAAAGTACCATGAAATAGTGGATAATGGATTTCCTAGTGCATTTACACCCATGAGGGATGTGAGCCATCAGATAGACCTCATACCTGGAGCTAATCTACCTAACAAGGAAGCATATAAAATGACACCAAGTCAGAATGCAGAGATTGCAAAATAAATTCAAGATTTATTAGAGAAAGGGATAATAAGGAAGATTTTAAGTCCTTTTGCTATGCCAACTATCCTTACACCTAAAAAGGATGGAAAATGGAGAATGTGTACTGACTCCAGGGCTATCAATAAGATCACAATCAGATACAGATTTCCCATGCCCTGGATTGAGGATTTGTTGGACAACTTGGGGGGTTCTTGTTATTTCTCCAAGGTGGATTTGAAGTGAGGGTATCATCAAATTATAGTTAGGCCTGGTGATGAGTGGAAGACAGCCTTCAAGGAAAATGAAGGGCTATATGAGTGGCTTGTAATTCCCTTTGGCCTAATAAATGCACCTAGCACATTCATGAGGCTCATGAATGAAGTGCTAGCAGACTTTATAGGTACGTTTGTAATTGTTTACCTTGATGACATTTTGATCTTTAGAAGGTCTAAGGAGGAGTACATGAAGCACTTGGAAATGGTATTGAGGAGGCTACACTAAGATAAGTTGATGACCAATCAAGAAAAATTTGAGTTCTTGAAAACTGAATTAGTATATCTTGGTTTTGTTGTTGCTAAGAGATGTATGCATATGGATCTTGATAAGGTCAAGTCTATATTGGAATGAAAAAAACCTAGATCCATAGGAGATGTTAGAATTTTTCATGGATTAGCCTCCTACTATAGGAATTTTGTGATAAACTTTAGCCATGTATGTGCACCTATCCTAAACACTATAAAAGGAGGGATCAAATGTCAATTCAAGTGGACAGTAGTAGCAGATCAAGGTTTTTAAATGTTGAAGAAAAGGATAGCTGAACTACCTACACTTGGGTTCCCCAACTTCAATCAATTATTTGTGGTGGAGTGTGATGCTAGAAAGCTAGCCATTGGAACAATGTTAAGTTAAGAGGGACAGGCATTCTCCTCAAAGAAGTTGAATGAGGCCAAACAAAAGTACTCCACCTATGATTTGGAGTTGTATGCAATGGTGAAAGCACTCAAAAAGTGGATACATTATCTCCTACCAAGGGAGTTTGTGGTCTATATAGATAATTATGCCCTTAGCTTCATGAATGGGAAAGAGAAGTTGAATCAAAGGCACCTAAAATGGGTAGAAGATTTGCAAGCATATACCTTTGTCAAAAAACACAAGAAAGGTGTTAGCAACAAAGTTGCAGATGCTCTGAGTAGAAGAGTACTATCTATTCAGGAGATATAGTTGCAGAGTGTAGGGATGAGTGACTTGAAAGATCTCTACAAAGAAGACAGAGATTTCAAATATGTTTATGAGGCATGTGAGAAGTTCCAACTGGGTTTCAAAGTAGAATTTATTGAATATATGTTGCAGGAAGGAATATTGTTCAAGGGGAACTTGATGTGTATACCTCAATGCTCAATGAGGGAGAACATAGTCAAGGAGAAAAACCAAGGAAGCTTAGGAGGCCAATTTGGAGTGGACAAGACACTTGAGCAAGTGAATATGAATTATTATTGGCCTAAACTATAGTCAGATAATAGGAAGTTTGTGGAGCAATGTCAGATATGTTAGAGAGACAAAGGAAAAAGTAGCAACACTGGATTGTATCAACCTCTATCCATACCTCAAAGGCCTTGGGAGTGCTCGAGTATGGAATTTTTTTTGGGATTGCCTAAGACACCAAGGGGACATGATAGTGTGTTTGTAGTGGTGGAAAAGTTTAGCAAGATGGCACACTTCATTCCTTGTAGACAAACAAATGATGCTTCACATATTACAGGTCTATTCTTCAGAGACATAGTCAGAATCCATGGATTGCCATTAAACATAGTAAGTGATAGGGATAGTAAGTTTGCGGGTAACTTTTGGAGGAATCTTTGGAAGTTGTTAGGGAAAAACTTGTCTTTCTCTTCAACCTATCACCCTCAGTTAGATGGGAAAATTTAGGTATTCAATAGGTCTTTAGGCAAACTATTGAGATGCTTGACTAAGTAGCATGGACAATCATGGGATCACATTATATGACAAGAATAATATGCCTATAATGACTCCATTAATAGGAGTACTGGTAAAATCCCATTTGAGATGGTTTATGCAGCTAATCCTAGAGGGATCTTGGAGTTGAGGGATCTTATTTTACAAGAGAAATGGAGTACATAAGGAGAATCCTTTGCAGAGAAGATGAAAGAGTTGCATGATCAAGTCAAGGAGACTTTACAACAAGTTGACAAATACAAGGCAAAGGCAGATAAGACAAGGAGGGATTTGAAATTCAAGGTGGGGGATCTGGTGCTTTCTTACCTTAGAAAGGAAAGATTGCCTAAGGGTAAGCCAACTAAGCTACTGATGAAGAAGATAGGGCCATTAAAGATATTGCACAAATATGGTAAGAATGCATATGAGGTGGATTCGCCTCCTGATTTTGGCATCTCACCCATTTTCAATGTGTGTGATCTATACCCCTATAAGGGTCTACCCTCAGTCAACAACCTCTTTCATATTAGGGAGAAGAAGATTGGGTCAAAGATTTACCTACCCCTCAACCTCTGCAGTTGGACAATGTATTGGACTCTAAGGTGATCAAGAAGACAATGAAATGTAATTACAAGGAGTATCTTGTGAAGTGGAAAGGGCTACCTAATTCTAAAGCCACTTGGATGACTGAAGCAGACATATTGAAGCATGAAGTTACCCTTGAAGACCTCCTACCTCAAGGGACTAGAGTTCGTTATCCCAGGGGAGTATGGTGTAGAGTACCTCTCATTTTGGTTTGAAGTGTGTGTTGAGGGTTGTTTTAGGGGTCTTTGTTATGTTTTTAATAATATCCATAAGTGTTGGATCCTAACTTGTTCATTCATGCTTGTAAGAGCAAAAGCTGCTCCTAGGTGAAAATGTTGTCATTTTGGTCTAAAGTGGTAAAAGTTGCAAATTTGGAGCAACTAGGGGATATGGTCTCCTCTAGGGTACTAAGTGTCCTAAATAGGGTCCTAGGATGGGTAAACATGCATCAAGTTTACCAATTTGGTCAAAGAGAAAGAAATGCTCAAAAGTTGCTAGCAACTTTCAAATGTTGCTCAAGCAACTTTTGCAAAAAGTTTCTCAGTGAGGAAATGGATGGTTGTAACCACCCATGCTCAAGTATTTGAGCATGGATTGAATATTTTGGAAGGCTACTAAATTTTTAGTTACAGACCACATGTGTAAGCATTCTGTACGGATGGTTTTATGAGATTTCTTGCAATTTACAGTGTTTTTGCATCCTTGTGCGATTGTGTACAGATTAGATTGTGCAATCTGACTCCATGGGAGTGTAGTGTGTTGTGTTAAATTTATTTTTCATATACTATTTTGATTTCAACTTAAGGTTTTGTAGAGTTACATTTAGTTTTAGGTAACTGTGTCTGCAATTCCCATTTGTAGAGTTGCAGGAACAAAAATGACTCTAACCTAAGCATCCACGGTTGAAAATATATGAAACCTTGTGGAATGATAGGTTAGGGTCTGTATATAGTGTTTATGTTTTCATTTTTTTTCTTGCAATGGAGCTCCTAGGCTTGGACTAATTCCCTAGGATGACTGCTTGGAGTAGGTGATCCAGGACATGGCGAAGATGGAATTGAACCAGTACACCCATGATCTTGTATGGAAAACTTAGTGGTATGTATAGAAGACCTAATGTGTCTCCTTGAAGGATAAAAATGTTACATAATGTGGAGTGAATTTTGAAGATAAATTGAATATAATTTGCACTGACTGGTCCAGAGTCCTAAAAGATAGGCTGAAAACTAGGGCCTAGAAGTAATTAGGGTTGTGGGTGTCTTGGAAAAATATGCCTTTGGATTCTTGGAGTGCTAGTTGATATATTTCAGATTCATATGGTATTTCATAGGTTTGTTTGGAATAATTTGGAGCACTGGCCTAAAAATAGTGAAAATAGACCTACTAGAATTAGGCCTAATTAGGCTTATCTTGGAATTGTGACAATATAGAGGTGAATAGAGTGACCAGAAATGTTTTGAACACCTAGAATAGATATGTAAGGTCCTTTGAACATAGGCTAGAGCCTGAGAGGTGTGTGGGAAGATCCTAAGAAAGGTTTTAGGGTTCTAGAGGAAGATCTAGTGAGGAAACAAGGTAGTTGGTGGACTAGCTGGACTAGTTGAAATTGTTTGTGTTTTGCTACTTCATCAAATCAACTATAACTAGGAGGAAATTTGATTAGGAGGGTCTAGGAGGCCAATCTTCATGAATAACACATAGATTTTTAGACCATTGGATGGTTTGGGGAAGTGATTAAGAACTTGGAGTAAACACTAGAACTCTAGACCCTCTGCATCACTAACCCTTAAGAGTGAAACCCTAGTATGCAAATGCAAATAATATGTATTTGCATGCATGTAAATATGATAATGTAAATATGAAGTAGAAAAACATAGATATGAAAATAACAAGGAAATCATACCAAGACCCCAAGGGAAGAAGTACACCTAGCCATCTTCACATTCTATTTGAAACTACATGATGTAGAAAATAATATCTTGAATGCTTGAATAAGATCCTCAATAATCAACCCTTTGTTAGTAATAATCGAGAGGGGGAAGGTTAATCAGTGGCCTCAAAAATATTCCAATAATCAACCCAAAAACTTAGTATCACAATATTAAGCCTCTAGTTATCTTCAATCCTATAAGATGAATGCCTCCAAATACTTTTATCAAATTACTACTACTCAGAATGATTTGTAAAACCTTCTACTTTATGTTTACCGAATAGCAATCTATTAATTTACCGAAAGACAGTAAATTATCTAGAGTATGCTGATCAATCCAGTTAATTTATGTGCAATGCAAAACACTAAAGTAATGAATCATAAACACATTGACACATGAATTTTTAACATGGAAACCCTGTCAAGGGAAAAACCACTTGGGACCGGTAACCCAAAATTTTCACTCTTATGAAGTGATCTCGGTAAAGAGCCAACTCTGTTAAAGGTTACAAACACACTGTTAGGTGTGACCTTGTTAGAGGATTTAAAAGTTTAGTCTGTCACTTGATATCGGGCATCTCTATGCTACCTTCCTTGATCAAACACTCACTTGGCCTGTCAATAGGTATCTAGCATCTCATGCTATCTTCATGAACACACTTTTTGATACTCCTTGGGATGTATCTTAATATAGAAAGGATATTTAAATCCCACTCAGTTAAGATACTTTCTGAATCAATGGTTAAACTGAAATAGTATGATCTATTCACATATACAACTTATACTTGAAGATTTTCAGATCTATCGTAATCTCATAAAACTATTCTGATCAATATATATAAGTTTATACCTTTGCTCCACTTTGATTCTACTCAGTGATGTTGTGCTCTGTTGCTCAGTGTCTGCATAAAACTTTAGCTCTTTCCTCAGCTTGTTGATTAGGACTGTATGAAGTTTCTCTTCAACATTCTCTTTTTATTCATTCACCCACCACACCAATTCATAATGAATTGAGTTGTCTCTTTATAGACATGATATCACCATTGTTAGGTTCTTGATTTTCTTGATCTTGGCGTGATCCACAATTCTTGCCAATTAGTTTTAAAGAAAAACTCATGTTTTATCTCACTGAGATCTTCTTGCCAACTAGACAAAACAACTTTAAATCCATTACTTATCTTTGGCTTTATCTTGTCGATGAAAACAAAGATAAATACTAGTTAAGTCTATATTTAGCTCTTCCAGATAGATATTTTGTTGTTTGTGAATTCAATTTAATTTTGGTGTTTTAACTCGTTGATAGCTTCGGTCAACACTCCAGTTCTCCTCTGCTTCTCCATCGATTTACACTATGTTTCTGGTCATCGGTTTTGCTTGTGATTCTTCTCGTCAGTGTTCTTTCTTGGGTATCAGTATGACTTGACTTTTGGTGATCTCTGTCCATTGGTGTCCAGTGACCATCAGTGTTTCAAGTCATAATGTGAATGCTTGTCTTTTATGCATTACTGAAAGCATAATCTTTTTCTCTTTGATTCTCTGAAGCCTTTGACACTCTGATTATAAGCAATTAGATTATATCAAGTTGACATCAATGAAAATACAATCCATTAACTAATTTAATTTCTTGCATTATCCTTCTCCATTTTGGTGATCAACTTAACATCTTCAAACATTCAATCAATTACATGTCATCACCCTTGCTTCAAATGGATGTCCTTAATTTTGGGTTTCTACCTTACAATTTATTATTGTAATCAAATTGGGATGTCCACCTTGCACTTGATTTCATCTATGCATATGTCTCTTATGTATATATGCATTGTTAGAATAACTGAGAGGGGGGGGGGGGGGGAATCAGTGGCCTC
>MU225648.1:351330-364879 GCA_018584345.1 Thuja plicata | reverse complement strand
ACACTGTTAGGTGTGACCTTGTTAGAGGATTTAAATAGAATAGTTTGTCACTTGATATTGGGCATCTCTATGCTACCTTCTATGACCAAACCTAGTGTAGTTTGTCAAATGGTATCTGGCATCTCATTCTATCTTCATGATCTAAATTTCTGATACTCCTTGGGATGTATCTCAATATAGAAAGGATTTTTAAGTCCTGCTTGGTTAAGAGATTTTCTAATCCAATGATTAAACTGAAATATTAAATGATTTGTTCACACATACAACTATAGGCTTGTAGATTTTTTAGATCTATTTTAAGCTCAATATACCTTTCTGATCAATGTATATTTTCAATACCTTTTCTCCACTTATTTATGCTCAATGATGCTATGCTTCTCTATTGCTCGATGTCTGCAGAAATCTTTAGCTCTTTCCTCAGCTTGATTGATTAGGACTGTATGAATTTGTTCTTCATTAGTTTCTCTTCAGCATCATTTTTCTCTGTTCACTCCCCTTATTCATAATGAATTAGATTGTCTCTTTATAGACATGATATCACCATTTCTAGGTTATTGATTTTCTTGTTCTTGGCATGATCTACAATCTTAGCCAGTCTTTCTTTAAATATTTACTCTAGTTTTATCCCTTAGATTTATCCTTTAAAACTAGATAAAATAGCTTTAAATATTTTACTTATATCTGGCTTTATCTTGTCGATGAAAAAAAAATTAACAACCAGTTAAGTCTATATTTAGCTTTTTCCAGCTAAGTGTTTTGTCATTTTTGAACTTCAGTTGCTTTCGGTGTTTTAACTCTTGTTAGCTTCGGTCAACACTTAAGTTCTCCTTGGGCATCTCCATTGGGGTTGTCTATTGATCGATAATGCTTGTGATTCTGCTTGTCAGTTTTCTTGCTCGGGCATCATTGTTACTTCACTTTCGGGTTTCTCTATCTATTGGGGTGCACTACCCGTCAGTGTTTGTAGTTACTTAGTGAATACTTGTCTTTTATGCATTACTCAAAGCATAATCTTTATCTCTCTGATTCTCTGAAGTCTTTGACACTTTGAATATAACCGATCAGATTATATCAAGTTTACATCAATGACAATACAATCCATTAACTGATTTAATGTCTTGCATTGTCTTTCTATATTTCGGTGATCAACTTAACATCTTCAAACATTCAATCAGTTATGGTTCATCAATATCTCCCTTTGGTATTTATGGAAACACACTATATTATTTCTAATACAATATGAAATATATCAAGTGTATTTCATCCATCTCTCCCAAATCTTTTTTTTTTTAACCAATACAAATGTCTAGTTCTCGGTAAGCTCATATAGCTTAGATTTTTTTCTTGCAGAGTGTCTCTCTTTAACCTTTGATCCCTTTGTTGGATAGATGTATCAGCTTATGATTATGTTTTTGATATGTTCTCTACCTTGACTGTTCCTCTCCTTGATCATCTCTTTTTCCTTTGACAACAATCTCTCCCTTAGTATGTATTCTCTTCCTTATGTTACTTCTCTCCCTTTGATGAATATTTCATATGTAATCTCTCCCTTTAGATTCTTAGGAACTTCTCTCCATAGATAATGAGTGGATAATGATATAATCTCTCCCTTTGACAATAATGCCAAAAAATTCTTCCATATCATCTTCCATCCCCTTTTTATAATATACTCCTTGAATTTCCCTATCCATCAACAATACAGTGACTCTGGTGTTCGGTGCAGATTTGTACCTTGATGTGCACAGATGTATCTTTGTTGTCCATTTCTTTTGCTTACATCAACATGAATGATCTTTTGATTTGTGTATAGGCTGATGCAACCTCTTAGTTAGCTTACTGACCGATAGACAAGGGTTAGACCCCTAGTCTCTATCTCAGGTACTCAAATGTATCTTTTGGTAAAGGCTTTGTGAATATATCAGCTAATTGTTCCTTGGATTGAACATATTCTAGTATCACTTCTTTTTCTTGCACTTGTTCTCTTAAGTAGTGATACTTGATTGCTATATGCTTAGTCTTAGCATGCATGACTGGATTCTTAGAAATGTTAATTGCACTAGTATTATCACAATAGATAATTACTGGTTCAAGAATCTTCATATTCATCCCTTCCAGTAATTGTTTGATCCATGCAATATTTGAGCAGTTTGCAGCAACAACCACATATTCTTCTTCTGCAATAGACTGTGAGATGCATCCTTTCTTCTTACTGATCCATGTGACAAGTCTATAACCCATGAGGAATGCTCCTCCAATTGTTCTCTTTTGGTCATCTAAGTTTCCAGCCCAATCAGCATGTGTATAGAATTGAAGCTCAAATTTTCCATCTCTTTTATACCATAAGCCATAGTCCTCGGGGTTCTTTACATATCTCAGAATTCTCTTGACAGCATTCATGTGTGATTCTTGGGGATTAGCAGAGAATATTGCAACTATTCCAACTACATGTGCTATATCTAGTCTAGTATGAACAACATACATTAGTTTTCCAATCATTGAACTATACAAGGTCTGATTTACCTCATTTAATTTGTCTTATTTTATCAGCTTACATCTGGTTTCCATAGGTGTTCCAACCGGTTTCAAATCTTCCATCTTGAATATCTTTAACACTTCCTCGATGTATTTGGACTGAGTGATATATATACCTGTATCTTGTTGAAGAATTTGTAGACCAATAAAAAATTTGATCTCCCCAAACATAGACATTTCAAACTCTTTTCTCATTTCATTAAAAAAGGATTTACATAAAATTTCATTTCCCCCAAATATGATATCATCAAAAAATATTTCAGCAATCAGAATATTACCATCGATATATTCTTTTAAGTACAGATTGCTATTTTCACTTGTTCTTGCAAATTCAATGCTAATGAGATAGGAGTGAAGTCTTTCATACCAAGCATTAGGTGTTTGTTTTAATCCATACAAGGCTTTATGTAGTCTACATACCATATTTCTCTTGTCTGGATCAACAAACCCTTCTGGTTGTTCGATGTATACCTCTTCTTCCAGTATTCCATTTAGGAATGCAGATTTGACATCCATATGGTATACCTTGAATCCTTTGAATGCAACATAAGAAAGAATAATTCTTACTCCTTATAGTATATAAACGGGTGCAAAGGTTTCACCATAATCAATACCTTCTTCTTGTGCATACCCATTGCATACTAATCTTGCTTTATTTCTTGTGACTTCTCCATTCTCATTCAGCTTGTTTCCAAATATCCATTTGGTACCAATGACATTCTTGTCATCTAGTCTTGGTACTAGTGTCCATGTAATGTTCTTCTCAATCTGTTCTATCTCTTCATTCATAGTACTTAACCATTCTTCATTTTCAAGTGTAGTATTAACATATTTAGGCTCAAACTCACAAAGTAAACAACTAGTGTTTAGTGACTTACTTCTTGTTCTCATTCCAACATTCTTGTATCCTATGATATGATTCTATGGATGATGTCTTCTGACATACTTGACAAGTTTTGGTTCAGCTCATTTTCCATCATTTTGATCATCATCTTGACCTTCATTCTGATATCCATTGCTTGGTACATCACCTTGATGATTTTCCTGGCTTTCGGTAATTGCAGCCTGATGCTCGGGTGCAATGTTCTATTGCTCGGGAGTGATATACTATTGCTCAGGTAGAGTGTAAGGTTCTTTAGTGTAAACAAACCTGTTGTAGTCTTCTATTTCTTTTCTTCTTTCCTTTTCATTCTTCTCTGCAAATTCATCTATCTTTACATTTGCACTTTCAATGATCAACTTGTTAGAGGACTTGTTTAGACTTTTATAAGCCTTGATTTTGGTGGAATACCCTAGAAAGATACCTTCATCACTTTTGGAGTCAAGCTTTCCATTTCTATCATCTTTCAAAATATAGCGTTGACTACCAAAGATTCTGAAGTAACTTACATTGGGTGTGTAACCATACCACAACTCATATGGTGTTTTCTTTGTGTCCTTCAATTGTAATATGTTCAATGTGTAGACAATAGTACTGACAGCTTCCCTCCAAAATTTTTGGGAGATGCTTTTCTCAATCATCAGTCTTCTTGCACAATCAACAATTGATTTTGTTCTCCTTTCAACAATTCCATTTTGTTGTGGTGTTCTTGGTGTAGAAACCTGTCTTTTAATTCCATGCTCATTACAATAGTTAGTGAATTCATCTGAAATAAATTCCCCTGCTCTATCTAATCTTAAGCATTTCAATTCCTTACCACTTTGTTTTTCTACCATAGCCTTGTACCATTTAAACATCTTGAATGCTTCTGATTTATCTTTTAAGAACATAATTGTCATCATTCTAGAATAATCATCAACAAAGACAATATAATACCTATCTCCATAGTAACTCTTTGTCCTCATGGGTCTAGATAGATTAGTACATACTAATTCTAGAATTGCATTAGATGTATGATATTTAATCTTGAAACTAGACTTTGTCATCTTACCTTTGTGACAATTCTTGCACATGATATGTTTGGGCTTTGTCATGCTTGGTAAGCCTCTTACTTTTATTTTATTGCTTATCTTTATCATGTTGTCAAAGTTCACATGACATAATCTCTTATGCCAAAACCATATGTCTTCATTTCTAGCCATCAAACAAGTGGTGTTAATGTCATCAAGATAGAAAAGGTTACCTTTTGTCTACTCACCAGTTTCGATCAACCTTCCTGATTCATTAAAGATCTTTTTGTTCTTATTCTCAAATGCTACTTGGTGACCTATATTATTCAGCTGTCAAACACTCAATAGATTATAATTCAGTCCTTTTACCCAGTAAGCATTTTCACATTTGATCATATTATTCAACATTATGGCTCCTTTACCTTCAACTAGACAAGGTGTGTCATTACCCATTCTTACTGATCCATTATTATAGTATTCAAAAGTTTCAAAATTTTGTTTATCACCAGTCATGTGGTGAGTACAGCCACTATCTATAATCCAGACATCATTCTTACTAACCTTAGATATGAGTGTAGTCTCTACATACCTTTCTTCTTCATCTGAATCATCCTTCATGGATACACATACCATCTCAATGTCTTCATCAGATTTGGTGTTAGTATCATCAGCTCTATTCTCAGCTAGGTAACAAGCTTTCTTCCCTTTGTCCTTGTAGTCTCGGGTATCTCTTCTGCCAGGTTTTTGGTTGCTTCGTTAATCTCTGTTATCACCTCGGTCAAACTTATTTTCATATGTTCTATCATTACTTCTATCATCTTTTCTTCTATTAGGAAATCTTGCAACAAAGTGTCCAACCTATTTACAATTAAAACATACAAGTGGTAATTTACCTTTGTATCTACCTTTTCCTCTCTGCAATCTTCTTGACATTAGTGCTTCAATCTCATCAACTCCTTGATCCTCATTATCAATTTATCTATCATTCCTCATAATGTGTTTATGACTTGACTTACTTATTTTCAAAGAAGATTTGAATGCAGATTCTATAGATGGTAAGACACTATCATCAAAGTTATTCATCTCAAATGAAATCAGTCTACCAATTAGACTATCTAGAGTAACATTATTGTTTGCAACTGCTCTCATTTCTTGTATAGAAGATAATCTAATATAGCATATGCAGGCAGTAAGGTTCTTAGGATTTTACTTACCACTGTCTCTTATTCAAGTACACCTCCAACTCCTCAGATAGAATTGACTACCTCTTTGATTCTGCAGCTATACTGAGTGATATTTTCTCCTTCTTTCATCCTTAGGTCATCAAAGCTCCCTCTTAGGCTTTCTACCTTGGCTCTTAGTACATTAGCATCTCCTCCATGTACCAGCTTCAATTTATCCCACATTTTCTTTGTAGAGGTGCAGGTTTTGACATCTTCAAACTCAGCATCGGAGAGTGAGGAAGCAAGTTCTATCATCATGCTTTTCTCTCAATTTATTAATTGTGTGAGGTCCTGTAGGCAACACATATTCAGTATCTAAGTATTGAACAACATCATTTCCAATACTTGATAGGTGGAGTCTTATTCTACTTTTCCATGATGCAAATTTGTCTTTATTCAATTTGGACACATCTCATTTGTTCATCTTGTGATCTTTTTCTTGAGCTATTAAACTCCCTTTCTAAGCACACAAGCTCTGATACCAATTGTTAGAATAAATGAGAGAGGGGGGGTGAGTCAGTTGCCTCAAAAATATTCCAATAAATCAACCCAAAAACTTAGTACCACAATATTAAGCCTATAGTTATCTTCAGTCCTACAAGATGAATGCCTTCAAACAATATTAACAAATAACTACTACTTGGAGTTCAATGTTAAACCTTATTCTTACTGTTTACCAATTAGCAGTACTTCATTTACCAAAATATAGTAAATTTCTTAGTGTATACCGATCAATCCAAATTAGTTATGTGTAATGAAAAACACTAAAGTAATGACTCATAAACACATTGACACATGGATTTTTAACGTGGAAACCCTATTAAGGGAAAACCCACTTGGGACCAGTAACCCAAAATTTTCACTCTTCTGAAGTGATCTCAGTGAAGAGCCAACCCTGTTGAAGGTTACAAACACATTGTTAGGTGTGACCTTGTTAGAGGATTTAAATAGAATAGTTTGTCACTTGATATTTGGCATCTCTATGCTACCTTCTATGACCAAACCCAGTGTAGTTTGTCAAATGGTATTTGGCATCTCATGCTATCTTCATGATAAAACTTTTTGATACTCCTTGGGATGTATCTCAATATAGAAAGGATTTTTAAGTCTTGCTTGGTCAAGAGACTTTTTGATCCAATGGTTAAACTAAAATAGTAAATGATATGTTCATACATACAACTATAGACTTGCATATTTTCAGATCTATTGTAAGCTCAATATGCCTTTATGATCAATGTATCTTTTCAATACCTTTGCTCCACTTAATTCTGCTCAGTGATACTATGCTTCTTTGTTTCTTAGTGTCCACAAAAATATTTAGCTCTTTCCTTAGCTTGATTGATCAGGACTATATGAAGTTGTTCTTCATCAGTTTCTCTTCAGCATCATTTTTCTCTATTCACTCCCCTTATTCATAGTGAATTAGATTTTCTCTTCATAGACATGATATCACCATTTCTAGGTTCTTTATTTTATTTTTCTTGGAGTGATCCTAAATCTTATCCAATCTCTCTTTAAGGCTTTACTCCATTTTTATCCCTTAGATTTCTCCTTGACAACTGGATAAAACAGCTTTAAATCTTTTACTTATCTCTGGCTTTATCTTGTTGATGAAAACAAAATTAACAACCAGTTAAGTCTATCTTTAGCTTTTTACAGCTAAGTGTTTTTTCATTTCTAAACTTTAGTTCCTTTTGGTGTTTTAACTCTTGTTAGCTTCGTTCAACACTTTAGTTCTCCTTGGGCATCTTTGTCAGGGTTTTATATTTGTCCGTAATGCTTGTGATTTTGCTCATCAATAATGCTTGTTAGTTTTCTTGCTTGGGCATCACTATTACTTCACTTTTGGGTTTCTCTATTCATCGGGGTGCACTACCCATCGGTGTTTGTAGTTACTTAGTGAATACCCTTCTTTTATGCATTACTGAAGCATAATCTTTATCTCTCTGATTCTGTGAAGTCTTTGACACTTTGAATATAACCGATCAGATTATATCAAGTTGACATCAACGACAATACAATCCATTAAATGATTTAATGTCTTGCATTATCTTTCTGTATTTCGGTGATCAACTTAACATATTAAAACATTAAATCAGTTATGGTTCATCATTCATATATGCCAAAATAAAACAAGTAGGTTTCTTATATAGTCGTTTCAAAATTCAATTTGCGAAGGATGACCTCACTGGGTAGGAAAAATGAAAACATCTTGTATCGGGCCTATAGCTTATCAAATTTAAACCCTCGAGGTATAGGTCAAAAGTGGTTTGACCTATATGAGGTATAGGTCAAACTAGGATTGAACTATTCCTAGAGGGTGTTAATTTAAAGGTTAAAGTGCAGGATCTGAGAGATGTTAAGTGGTTCGAGGAGAGTAAAAAAGATAAGCGGGAAAATGAGTATAAATGCATTCAAATCTTGGAATTACCCAAGATAAGGCTTAAGAGAGAAATGAATTTTGTGATTGGAGGAAAAATAGGGGAGGATGCATAGAGATTAGATCCTACCTTGATTTTTTTGCAAGAGGAAAAGGTGAAAAGAAAAGGAGGATGTAATTAGACCTACGTACCTCAACTTTTGTACATGGTAAAGAGGGAAAGTGATCAAATTTAAATTAGGTATTCATTAAATGTAATTATAATGCAAATGTATAATGAAAATACACTAAGGAGGGTGCTAAACAAATATTAAATTGTAGAGTACACAATTTCTTACATTTTAAGATGATATATTTTGCCCCCACTTTAGCAGTATATGGCACTATGTGCATATGCAAGCTAAAGTTGAAAGAACATCAGTAAGTGAAAAAGGATATATCAAAGTCCACAACGTGTAGATCCTGCAAGAAACCATTAGTAACCACAACCTTTTAAACCATTTATTAGTGATAATCATAAATCACCGAGGAATTACTAAGGAATATGGTGAAGTTTTTGGGTAGCTATATGCAACCTTGTTTCAAATTTCTATTAGGAAGGTGAAACAGGGAATCTTGTTTATTGTAAAAAAATATGAAGGAAAAGTGTTTAAAGTGCTTTTCAAAAAATTTCAATATAAAGTTAGAATGTTTCAAAAAGTACTAGGATAAAAAGAACACTGAATCATGACTCCAGCGCCTATAACTGTATGGAAAATAGAGTTTCCTAGCTCAAGTTATGCTCAAATGATTACAAAGAGGTATTAATAAGGAGAACTATTCATAAAAGTTAGATAGAAAAAAAAAAAAAAAAAAAAACTAATTCTAAAGGAACTTATAAGTAATTTATTACCTTTTGAGAATCTCATTTGTGATTCCTACCTTTACTATGCTCTTGTGAAGAAAGAATGATAAAATAGAGGGAGAGATGTTGATGAAGATAACATTAGAGCCCACAAAACTGGAGATCCTGAGGAGGTCAGTTGAGGAGGACACACCCCTAAATGAGGTATGGCTCAATTATTGTTCTTTACCTTATTTTACACAATTCCTATCCTTTTTTGTATATGTATAATGTTGAATATATTAATTTCATGATGTTGTTTTAACCCAGAAACCCATAAATTCAACCTATACCCCATAATTAGAGCTATACCTAGGAATTCAACCTATACTTGGGAAGGATTTTGACCTGTACCTAAAACCTCAACATGTACCTTGGAAGTTGACCTGTACCTAGGTGTTTTTGTTTTCTACATTGTTGATAGATTGATATTGATCAAAATGAAGTACTGATGGAATCTTGTTGATTTGTGATTGCAAGACATGCTGACATTGCGGGAACACTATTCCATAAAGACTATAGCCACATGATGTACATATATTAAGAGATGTTGGTCTATATTGGGTTTACCATCTTCCCCAGATCTAATTTCACCTGGCCGTGTTGATTGCACTAATGGAGAAATGGGATGAGGACACATGTTCCTTCCATCTACCTTCCAATGAGATGAAAGTGACTCTAGAGGACTATATAGGATCCTACGAATTCCTATCCAAGGATAGACAGTGAGATTCCTCACAAATAGATATGATACAAAAGTTGAGAGAGATCAGAGATACTATTGCAGGTGGTCTCAACTTCACACTCACATTGACCAGATTCAACTGAACACCATATTCCATGCTACAAAAGGCACTACATTATTGACACCATTGGCACATGTAGGTCAGAGGATGGAGAGACATCAGGTATAGTATATTCATAGGGTAGGAGCATGCTATCCCACTTAAACTATGAGATCAATAAGTCTGTGAGATATCAGAGATAAAGTCTAGCAATATGTACACTATTGTAGATTTGGATGTTTGATAATATAACATACACTAAACCAGAGGGATACCTAGTGACCATAGATGATAGTGAGCCATGGGCCTTCAGTTATCTGCTGGGTAGGATCTGGCAGTTTGGAGATCTACTATATTGGAGGATCACCATAGATCGGTTGCAAGGCAACGATATCATGTTAAGAAAAAAAGTCCACAAGACAACTGAGAGGGGGGCGAATCAGTTGTAATATAGATTATTAAACTTTAAACTTTATAAATAAAATCTACAAATTTAAATGATAACATAGTAAATGCCAACACCATAACACAATATTTGTTGTCAAGAAAACCCTGTTAAAGGTAAAACCCCGGTGGGAATTAACACCCACAAATAATGTACTAACATTATACTATCCCTGTTAAAATATTTAGCCCTATTAGGAGCTTGTTACAACATTAGAGTACATAGTCCATGTTAGAAGATAGACCCTATTAGGAGTCAAATGAAATAGTAGGCTCACTACCCAGACACATTTCCCAAAGAAGGACGTTAAAGCCACCCTCAAGGATTCACAATCCAAACAAGTGTATAGAAAATACACAATCCAGTGTACTGTCTAATAGAAAATGTATTTGCTTGGTCAGTTCCAATGAAGTACTCTTCTCATAAACTCTACTCTACATCTAGCAATCAAACAAGCCTCATAGCTTTCACTTCTTTTTCTTTTCAATCTATGTCACATATTTTCAAAAGAAAAGATCACTCATATATACCCTCTTACAATAATTCATTAGGTTGGCCAATTAAGCTTTCCTAATATACAAATAATTAATCAAGTCGGCTAATTAAGGCTTGATTATATAACCCCTTAAGAAGATACACATGGTACCTCTAAAAAGTAAACATCAAATATAATCCATCACTTATACTTCCATATCCGCAATCCATGCTCACAATTCATTTTACATGCTACATGTCTGAAGTCGGCCACCAAATAGGTCTTCTTCAGAATACACACCATAGCTGACATCACCAATCATCAAACAATAATCAAAATCAACCCATTATTCTAATATATGTCATTTGTCCACCAATAAGTTTGCTTCATCTGAAATATCTTCGCCAGAAAGATATACTCAAAACACAGAGACTTGCTCTGTTCAGTATCACAGTTACAGTCCAGAAACTAGTCTTCACCAAATCAACTGTAACATCCGCAATATGCAGCATAAAGCCAAGCGACCTTAGGAATAAGGTAAAAACACATTATTCTTCATATATCCAACTTCCATCATTCTGAATCATCCGTATAGTTTCTGTACACTTCTGCCAATCAAGTAACCAGTTTGTCTTCTCCACATAAATATATGTTGACATTAGTGACAAAACATGAATATCAATAGCATGATGAGTACCCAAAAATGATATCATCCAAAAATCTCCCCCTTTGGCATTGATGGAAACATATGGAAAAATCCATATGCATCAACCCAAAAGTACTCTCTCTCAATACAATCTTTTCAATATCCTCAACATAAATCTCTCAAAACAGTAGGGATTTGCACATAGATTCCTTCCCCCTTTGGCAGCAATGGAAAAGGGTGCCATAACTCATCTGTAGTCTTCTGTAAGGTGTAAATTTTTCAAATCTTCATGTCCATCAGCCAGGTGCAAGATCACCCAAATTTACTCCATAGTATTCTCCTGCGATCACTCCCCCTGAGGAGTAGATCCATACATCAAGTCCAGAGAATGATATAGCTCTGAGATCCACTAGACTGATGCATATTTGCATCAATTAATTACCAATGGGAGGTGCCATCACCCCAATAATTCTTCTGAGATATTCAAAAGCATCTTTTGGCAAAGGTTTAGTAAATACATCTGCTATTTGTTCCTTTGTGCTAAAGTAGTCCAGTTTAATCTCTTTATCTACTACCTTCTCCCTCAAGAAATGATACTTAATAGAAATATGTTTAGTCTTTGAATGCATTACATGATTCTTCAACATATTCACTGTTCTAGTGTTATCACAATGGATAACCATTGGTTCTTCAAAAATTATTCCAATGTCCTTTCACATTTGTTTCATCCAAACAACTTGTGTACATTTTAATGCTGCAGCAACATACTCTGACTTAGTACTAGATTAAGCAATACAGTTCTGCTTCTTGCTCAACCAAGAAACCAATCTTTTCCCAAGGAAAAATGTACCACCACTTGTACTTTTTTTGTCATCCACATTACCTACCCAATCAGCATCAGTATAATTTTGCAAAGTAAAATCTTCTGATTTTTCATACCACAATCCATATTCAATTGTCCCTTTCAAATATCTGAAATTTCTTTTTATAGCAGCAAAATGTGTCTCTTTAGGATCTGTCTGATATCTAGCCACAATTCAAACTGCATTGGTAATATCCGGTCTAGTGTGAGTTAGATATTGTAGACCTCCAATCATTGATCTATACTTAGTCTGTACAATACTTTGAGTCTCATCACTATTAGTCAGTTTGTTTCCAGTCACCATAGGTGTCCCAACAGGTTTACAATTTTCCATTCCAAACTTTTTCAACATTTCCTTAAGATACTTGGTCTGAGATATAAAACTGCCATTTTTACTCTAATTAATTTGCAAACAAAGAAATTTTTTTATCTCACCAATCATTGACATCTCAAATTCATTTTCCATTTCTTTGGCAAACTTCTTACTCATCTTATCATTGCCTCCAAAAATGATATCATCAACAAAAACTTCTACAATTAAGATTCCATCTTCATTAGTTCTCAAATATAAATTATTGTCTGCATTACCTTTTATGAAACCAAGATGAGGTAGATATTTGTCCAATCTTGCATACCATTCTCTTGGTGCATGTTTCAGTCCATACAGTGCCTTCTTCATTCTGCAAACCATGTTTTCATCATCTGTCAAATGAAAACCATTAGGTTTCTCAATGTAAACTTCTTCTTCTAGATCACCATTCAAGAATTCCGACTTCACATCCATCTAATAAACCTTAAAGTCTTTATGTGCAGCATAAGAAAGAAATAATCTCACAGCTTCCAATCTAGCAACATGAGAAAATGTTTCTTCATAGTCTATGCCTTCTTGTTGAAAATAGCCTTTACATACCAGTCTAGCCTTGTTTCTTACCACTGTTCCTTCCTCGTCCATCTTAATTCTGAAAACCCATTTAGTGTCAATCACATTTTTTTTCTTAGGTCTTGGAACCAATTCTCAAGTATTTTTTTTCTATATCTGTTCAAGTTCTTCTTCCATAGCTTTAGTCCAAGATTCATCTCTACATGCTTCATCAGTAGTCTTTGGTTCAACTTGAGAAATCAAATAGATTTCAACTCTAGTTCTAGATCTAGTCATCGTACCTTTACTTGCATCACCAATAATTTGATCTTCAGGATGGTTCTTATTAACATACCTTGGTGTCTTCAGTGTCTCAGTAGCTTTAGTCTGTTCATCTTCAATCTCATTGTCAATTATCAAAGATTCTTTAGGTTTAGTAGTAACCTCTTGTATGCACCCTAAAATGGTCGCCTAGACTTTGGGCCCCATTTCTCAATTTATCAAATCCCTGAATCAATATTTTCAAATATCAACAATATCAATTATATCAATTTCCTTGATCAAATCAT
>MU225648.1:329850-350525 GCA_018584345.1 Thuja plicata | reverse complement strand
GAGAGCAATTTTACAAATCTTGCAACTCCATGCATAGAGAGCTATGGATCGATTTGTGAGGGCTCATTCTTGAGTTTCCTTGCATGTAAGGATTCATAGAAGTGCACTATTTTGTGTGTACACCTCTTTCATTTCTGTAATCTGACCACAATCATATATCCTTTCCTGATTTTGAAACTTTCATCTATCCTCACATTGGCACTTTCAATCAACTTTCTCAATTTCAGATTGAAACATTTATATTCTTTACTCATAGTGGAATAACCAAGAAAAAATCCTTCATCACTTCTAGCATCAAACTTGCCTATCTCATCATCTCTCTTGATATAACATTTATTTCCAAATATTCTAAAATATTTTACAGTAGGTGTATGATCAAACCATAATTCATAAGGAGTATTACTTGTACCTTCTCTAATCTAAATTTTGTTCAGGGTGTACACAGCAGTGCCACCTGCTTCTCTCCAGTGAACATGTGACACATTTCCTTCCAGCAACATAGTCCCTGTAGCATCTAATATAGTTCTATTTCTTCATTTTGCTATCCCATTCTATTGTGGAGTTCTAGGAGATGATGTATGTCTGTATATTCCATGCTCTTCACAGTATAAATTGAATAAGTCTAATGTAAACTATCCACCTCTGTCTGATCTCAAACATTTTATCTTCGAACTAGATTCATTCTCAAATTTTTCTCTAAATAACTTGAATTTGTCAAATGCTTCATATTTCTCTCTCAAGTATGTAACCCACACTTATCTCCTTCATACAATGCTTCCAATCTTGTCCAAATCTCATGTGCAGAATCCAAGTCTTTTACTTCAGTGAATTCTCCTTCTAAAAATGCGCTGATCAAAGATTCCCTTGCAACCATATTACATGAAAATAAATTATTTTAATCTTTAGTAGCCTTCTCTAATTCATCCTCAATCTCTATCTTTTCATTCTTCTTTGTGATCATCTAGTAATCAATTCCTAGACATAGCAAATGTGTTTTCATCTTGTTCTTCCAACTATCAAAATTTTCAGGATCAAAATTAGGACTATCCTTCTTGTAGTAAGTCATCTTTAGGATCACCTCAAGCTGTTAAAATTTCTCTCTAAGGACCACAAGCTCTAATACCAATTGTTAGGAATAACAATCCACAAGACAACTGAGAGGGAGGTGAATCAGTTGTAATATAGATTATTAAACTTTAAACTTTATAAACCAAATTTGCAAATGTAAATGATAACATAGTAAATGCCAAAACCATAACACAATATTTATTTTCAAGGAAAATCTGTTAAAGGTAAAACCCCGGTGGGAATTAGCACCCACAAATAATGTACTGAGAGTATAGTATCCTTGTTAAAAGATTTATCCATGTAAGGAGCTTGTTACAACATTACAATACATAGTCCCTGTTAGGAGACAGACCCTATTAGGAGTCAAAGGAGATAGTAGGCTCACTACCCAGGCACACTTTCCAAAGAAGGTTAAAGCCACCCTCAAGGATTCACAATCTGAACAAGTGTATAAAAAATACACAATCTAGTGAACTGTCTGATAGAAACTATCTTTTCTTGGTCAGTTCCAATGAAGTACTCCTCTCATAAACTCTTCTCTACATCCAGCAGTCAAACAAGCCTCACAGCTTTCACTTCTTTTTCTTTTCAATCTCTGTCACATATTTTCAAAAGAAAAGATCACTCATATATACCCTCTTACAATAATTCATTAGGTCGGCCAATTAAGCTTTCCTAATATACAAATAATTAATCAGATCAGCCAGTTAAGGCTTTCCTATGTACAAATAATTATATAACCCCTTGCTAAGATACACACGGTACCTATAACAAGTAAACATCAAATATAATCCATCATTTATACTTTCAGATCTGCAATCCACGCTCACAATTCATTTTACACACTACATGTCTGAAGTCGGCTACCAAATAGCTCTTCTTAAGAATACACGCCACAGCTGATGTCACCAGTCATCAAACAAAAATTGAACTCAACCTATTATTCCAATATGTCATCTGTCTACTAGTAAGCTCGCTTCATTTGAAATATCTTCGCCAGAAAGATATACCTAAAACACAGAGACCTTCTCTGTTCAATATCACAGTTACAGTCCAGAAACTAGTCTTCACCAAATCAACTGTAACATCCGCAATATGTAACATAAAGCCAAGAGACCTTAGGAATAAGGTCAACACACATTATTCTACATATATACAACTTCAATCATTTTGAATCATCCGTATAGTGTCCGTACACTTCTTCCAGTCAAGTAACCAGTTTGTCTTCTCCACATAAATATATGTTGACATCAGTGACAAAACATGAATATCAATAGTATGATCAGTACCCAAAACTGATATCATCCAACATATCATATGGAGACCATACAAACACATTCTATCTTGGAGAGATATAGGTGTATAGATGAGATGCATGAAGAGACATAGGCATCTGGAGGGGAGGTACAACTACATAATGGTGCCTTATTATTTTGATAGAGTGATGCACCCATTCGGTCTGACACAGACACCTCCTACATCGGTGCCCTAGTTTTCCCATAGACAATGGTATAGAGAGGGATCTAGGACCATAAAATGACCTATTGTGGATGATGTAAAAGACACATATTTAGAGGGAGAACAAGATAATGAGGTAGCAATGACAGTGGCTAATGTCGGTGTGAGAAGAGACTAATTTAGATACCTTAGTGTGGAGGGGATCACACCCATCTTCCCAGCGGACTACCCTACTAGAGATGTTGGGCCATTATTCAGAGCACAAATTAGAGCTATCAAGGATGAGGATGACAATGAGGAGGACCCCATAGAGGAGGAAAGAGAGGATGAGAAACTAGGAGATATAATCAAGGCAATGCCCATGCCAGAGTACTATGTTATTGTGTGCTAAAATGTTGACACACTTCTATGAATCATTCCATCCAAGGTTGCTCAAGAATGAGGCCTCAAATATCCATCCATAGCTCTCTAGTCATAGAGTGCAAAGATTTGAAATGGAGGCCCTCAGATTGACCTAGTTAGTGCCTATGCAAGTACACCATGAAACGAGAGATTCAAATGCATGAAAATGAGATCTACTCTATATGATTGCAATGCATAAAAGGAAATTAATCTAAATGATAACAATGCATGGCTAAATAAAATGCAAGATTAATCTATGAAAATAAATATGAATCTAATCTACATGAATAGCCATGAATGCAAGAAGAATGAGACAAGAAGAGAGAAGTTGCAATATCCAAGCTCAAGTGCTCAAATCCTCCTCCAAAATTGCTCTCCAAACCTACAACATAACAATACTATGAAAAAGATGATTGATTGATGATTGATGATTTGATGGTTGATGATTGATTGATGATTAATGATTGATTGATTGATTGATGATTGATGATCATCAAATGAGAATGAGAGATTTCCTTATATAGGAAAGTGAACGGTTGAGATTAAGAGGCAAAAAGAATTGATTAATGGTTGAGATTAAGAGGCAAAAACCCACCACTTAGGAGGATGTGAAGAAAAAGGGATTTTTATTTAATTTATTTCCTTTTCATCAATTAAAGTGCTTTAAGTGGGGATTTTTATTTATTTAATTAAAAGAGGGGTTTTCTTTCAATTAAATAAATTAGAAGAATTTTATTTAATTAAATGGAAGAAATTGAATTTAATTAAATAAGAGGAATTTTATTTAATTAAAAGGGAGAAATTTACTTTAATTAAATAGGATAAATTTTATTCAATTAAAAGGGAGATTAAATCTTTTAATTAAATAAGATAAATTTTATTTAATTAAAAAGAAAATTAAATTTTTTAATTAGATAAAAATGATCAAACCTTAGGAAATATTGAAATAATTGAATTAATTAAATTAATTACAATTTGATCAAGGAAATTGATTTGAATTGAAAATATTGCAAAGCATTGATTCAGAAATTGATAAATTGATAAAATGATAAATGGGACCCAAAGTCTAGGTGACCATTTTAGGGTGCATACAGTTACAATGGAGGAGCTCGTAGGGGGAGTAGATTACTCCTCTATGGTTTTGATAATCGAGAGCCTCTTTAGAGATGCCTCCCCTGAGAGATGTTGGTTTTTGAGAGCATGGACAGTCTAGCCAATCCATTCCCCCAACAACATCATGGGGGAAAGCACCAATGTTTCTAGCGAATGTCGACCCTACTCGTCAGAAGGGAGATCCAGGTATGAAAAGTTTAGAATTACTTAAGTATAAATTTATATATATGTAGATCTGCAATGTAATTAAAATTATGTATGTTTGATTTGGAACTTGGGGATGGAGACACTTCATGAGCGATGTCATAATATATATCACTATAGTGTCAAGGATACTAGCATCCTCTTAGGTGAGATATGAGGCACAATAAAAACTTGGTCAACACAAGGATCTATTCACACCCATGCATGTAGAGCTACAATTATTGAGAGAGGATAGAGACCAGCTTCAACGGGAGTTGGTAGAGACCTGGCATGAATTATAGGAGATGTGAGCTAGGAAGAGCTCATATAGGATCCATTCTTGATCCTTAGCTTCTCAAAGACCATCGAGCATACCCTGACCATCATCTTCTCACCACAGTTTTGAGAGATTAGGGAGTCACCATCCTTTGAGGGAATAGTGATTAAAGGATATATGTTTAGATATATAGATAACATTTTGAACAGTATCGACTATGTACCAAACATTTTGATATTGATGTTTTATGTCTACTTGTAATATCTTTATCATTGATTTTTTGTGTAATCATTAATATAAAGATTAAAAGTGATACACATGTGATAAAAATTGAATGCTTATGTAAATAGATATCCATGTAATTTATCTATAAATAATAACTGAATACTAATATATTCTAACATAATATTAATGAAAAGAGAATGCGTAAGTATCTTCTAGGTAATATCTTAACCACAAATTATTAACATACTACACATAATATCCATGAAAAAAATACCCATATATTTTTGTCAAGAATGAAGCAAGACATTCAATAACACATGATGTTCTAAAATTATAAGAAAATACAATCACATGCAAAGAGAAAGAAGATGAAGAAAGAGAGAGAGAAAGAAGAGGAAGTTAAAGTTAGGCATAGTACCAATCCAAATGCATAGCATTTATAGGGTCCTTAAGTGGTAGACCATCCATAGTAGCCAACTTATATGCACCAGAACCATAGACTTCTATGATGATGTATGGACCAAGCCAATTAGGACTAAATTTTCCCTTCTCTTGAGGTAGAGCATTAACATTATGTTGATTCTCATAAAGAACCAAGTCTCCAACCGTGAAAGAATGTTCAATCACTTTATTTTTATATTTATTTTGAATAGATTTATGATATTCTTTCATGTGTTCAAGGGCATTAATGCATTGTTCATCTAAAATTTCAAGTTGTTTCAAACTTTGTTCTCTGAAAGTATCATTTTCAGTTATACCATTAAAGGAAACTCTTAATGAAGAAATATCTAACTCTAAGGGCATAATGGCGTCAACACCATAGACTAAGTTATAGGGAGATGTTCGTGTTGTAGTAAAAACACTTATTCTATAATCCCATAAAGTGTAGGTGATGCAAGGAGGGAATAGATAACCAAGGCCCAGGGCACTCCTAGTTACCAAACCAGCTTGTAGACACAACTCGAAAGCAACATACACATAATGGGAGAGAAAGAAAGCATAACTTTATATTATTTCATCAAAAATTATACATGTCTGGTTGTAAGGCCTTCCCAGTTACAGCCATATACATTCATATATTTACATAATAATCTTCATACATGTGAGGTCACAAACCTCATGATCTAAATCTTCTAGCTCTTTGCTACCCCGAACTGCTAAAAAAACTCCCCCAATCTAAGAACAAAAAACTAATAAATACAAGAGTCCAAGAAAGAGGTCGGTACCCAAAGATCCTAAAGATCCAACATAGGAAATAGAAAACACCCAAATTTAGGTCCACACATATCCCAATGAGAGACCCCAACATTAATTATGCTACATAAATTAAATGCATATGTCAGCCAGAAGATCCAACATCCAAAACCCAACTCGGTGAGAAAGATTATCAAGCACAGAGACCAATCGGTGAAACCACTGAGCAGTCAAGAACAATCACCGAGACCCCATCGGTGAAGCCAGCAAAGATAAGTAACCAAGCCCGAGCGGTGAACCAACAAACCTTCAACCGATCAAACAAGAGTGATTACCAAGCACTTTACTGAGAAGTCTCCAACAAGCTACCAAACCATAACAAACATATTTTTGGTTGATACAGGAATATTGCCAAGAAACCAAGTTGCTCATGCATCAGTAGGTTAATTGTGTATGCCAGTCTTCCTAAGAATTTTGTCAATAAATTTTTTAGATGCTTCAACTTGACCATTAGATTGAGCATAGTAAGGAGTATAAAAATGTTGCTTGTGTTAGAGTAATAGTCTATCGGGTTATTAATTAAATCATTATGATCTAATTACTAACTCACCTATTCACTCTAGTTTCTTAAGCTAACCTTAGGTTTTCCCTTTTAGGGTTTCGTGATTCCTTTTATAAGGATTCACCTCTTAGTTTTCTTTATAGAGTTTTCACATCACATTGCAATTCATAGAAACATATTGTTAATATATTATTTTCTGTTGCATACGATGTCTCCTCTGGCTTTTTGGCCTCCATAGCCATTCTTCTCTTCTGTCTTTGCTTCTTTCTTGTGACAGTCATGCATGCAGGTGTTCTTGGGTGGATTTGTTTTTCTCAAATCTAATATGGTATCAGAGCTCTCCTACTGCTCGTTGTTCTGGTTTTCTTGAAGCAAGCTCATCGCAGTACGGGGGTTTGAAGATCTCTAGTCTTTTTTGGTAATTTTTATTGGTTGTGGGGGGTCTTTATTTTTTGAGGCACTTTGGACCAAAACCGACCTCACGGTTGCATCCAGAAGGCCCAAAAACCCTAGAATCCATATAAGGCATGTCCGATTTGGACACCGGAACCTCGGGGAGAAATTTCTTGGCCTTCCAGGGCCGTACGGACACGGTTTTTGAGAAAAAAATAAAAATAAAAAATCATTTTTTTATGATTTTTAATGCATTTTAAAACGCAGTCTTTAGATTTTCTGTTTGGCCACCGCCGCGCCACTGCCGGGCCACCGGCGCTCCGCCGCCGCCGGCCGGTGACCGGCCCGCCACTCTGCTCACTGCCCTCTTCGCCGGCCCCCGGACTCCGTGCCGCTCCGCTCCCCGGACTTCACCTCCCAGCGGCCCCCGCCACTCCGATCCCCTCCACCAGCTCCACTGCCCCTGCGGCCCACTCCGCAGCCCGCGCCGCCCCGCCAGCCCCCTGCGCCGCCCCGCTTCGGTGTCTGTGCCGCTCCGCCGGCGGTCACCGCTCGGCTGGTGGTGCTTTTTATTTAAACCTGCAGGCATATATTACTAGCCGCCGGTCTTATGGCAAACCAGGGGCTTTGGCCCAGCCCCCGGCGCGCGCCATGCGCCTGGGGGCCCCTTTTTTTAGCCCTTGGGGCTTAAAACCAGGTTTTTGGAGCTTTTTTGGGCCCTCATCGCTGTTTTCGCTCTATCTGGAGCATACGGAGGCATTTTTTAGACTTCGTTATATCGTCGGAAAGCTCTTTCCAAGCTCTTTCTGACTATGGTGATTAAGTTTTTTGAGTCTGCTGTTTTGATAGCATTTTTTTTTGTTGAAGTCTGATATATGTTTTTGCCTTCCGGGAGTCATATCTGGCTCATCCGGACTCCATTTTTGGCAAACCAGATATCGTCGGAAAGCTGGTTCAATGAACTATTCAGTTGTAGGGGTATTTTTTCTAGATTCTACTCCAGGTTTTCTCTCCTCTGAGTTTGGAAATTTTTGCACTCTGGTGGATTGCTTGGGTTTACAGGTCCTGGGATTTCTTCTACTGTACTTCTGGCTCACTCTTCTTTCTAAATTCTGAGCTTGTATGCTTCTCCACTATTGCATTTTTTTCTATAAATGCACTGAGATAAAGTGCCTTCTTCTGTATATCTGGGATCTTGTACACCTTGTATGGTTTTTGTACTCGCACTCTATTATAAAGTGCCATGGGGGGTTATGATGATTATGTCATTTTAGGTGCATCCACCTTTGTCAAGTGAGCATACCTTCCATGACATTAGCCCATGCTGTGTGTCAGTGACACCACCCTTTATCCTGTGTTTGTACTTCTGTTGCACTGTTGGTGTTTCTGGTTCTTTCTTCTGCAGATGTTTCTGGCATTGCATTTCAGTGTTCCTGTCACCTCTCCCTGTTCAGCATTATGGGGGGGTTCACCTATTGGTTCTATTGCTTCTTAGTTTGATTGATCAGATCTTCAGACATTGTCTTCTCTACCTGGTCATGCACTTCAGTGGGGGTTCCAACAGTCTCTTCTGACATAGTTTTCAGCTACATGCTTCAGAGATGCTTCTTGCTCATTCTTGTTCCTCTCTCTGGGACTTTCCCTAGATTGAAGGCTTAGTTTCCTTCATCTAGTTTATTTTCTTGTACTTGGGTACCTGATCAGGCCTTGTTGCCAGGATCCATCTTTCCTGCTTTCTGCAGTAGTTTCCTAGGTTTTGCTTCTCCCTAAGCTTATCTTAAGGGGGGTGTTAGAGTAATAGTCTATCGGGTAATTAATTAAATCATTATGATCTAATTACTAACTCACCTATTCACTCTAGTTGCTTAAGCTAACCTTAGATTTTCCCTTTTAGGGTTTCATGATTCCTTTTATAAGGATTCACCTCTTAGTTTTCTTTACAGAGTTTTCACATCACATTGTAATTCATAGAAACATATTGTTAATATATTGTTTTATGTTGCATACGATGTCTCCTTTGGCTTTTTGGCCTCCATAGCCATTCTTCTCTTCTATCTTTGCTTCTTTCTTGTGACAGTCATGCATGCAGGTGTTCTTGGGTGGATTTGTTTTTCTCAAATCTAACAGCTTGATACATTATTTTTCCAAAAATGTTGTCACTTTCTTATTTTAAAAGAAGTATTGTTATCATCAATTATCATTAATGGAATACTAAATCCAGCAATGATGTTTTTAAGAATGAAATTATAAATGGCATCGACTGTAGTAGAGCGAAGAGGAACCACTTCTACCCATTTAGTGAAGTAATCAGTAGTAGTAATGATGTAATTATGTCCTTGAGAAGAGGGGGTGATATTTTTCCAATATGATCCAAGCCCCACAAGCTAAAGGGCCATGAAGCTACTTGAGAGCAGAGTTCATGAGTAGGGGCATGGATAAGCCTATTGGGATGTTGACATTAAGGACATAATTTGACAAAGGCAGAAAAACATTGTTCCTTAGTTTGACAATAATATCTCATACGAAGGAGCTTGTTAACTAAGGACTTTCCACCAAAATGCCCACCACAAGATCCGAAATGAGCTTCTTGTAAAGTAATATGGTTCTTAGTTTTATTCAAATATCTAAGTACAATACCATCATAAGAATGCCTATAGAGAATGTCAGAAAGAATGATGTATCTTGTAGAAATCCTCCAAATTTGAGCTCTAGTATTTCTTATTGTTGATTCAGGAAAGGTACCATCTTTTAGATAATGAACGATGTGTGAATATCATTTATACAAATGCAAGTTAAGACAACAAGTCTCAATGATAGAATTTTCATAAATAGGAGTGACAAGATTATGTATGATGAATTGATAAATTTCAATATTGTCCTCTAAAGAGTTAAGAGACGCTGCACTTGCCAAAACATCTGCATATCAATTATCTTTTCGAGGTAATGATGATATAGAATGAGAAGTAGACTTTGCAAGAAAACTAAAAGCTAGATCCCTATATTATGTCAACTTGGCATGCTTAGTCTGATAAGTTCCATTGATTTGTTGTACAATCAATTGTGAGTTGCCAAAGATGTTGATTTTTTTAATGTTAAGGGATAAAGTCACGTTTAATCCAACAATAAGGCTTCATATTATGTCATATTATTACTACAAGGGAATTTAAGGTGATACGACAAAGGAATATGCTTCTTTGAGGGAGATACAAGAATAACATTAGCACTGAAGCTAGTTTTACATTGATACCCATCAAAGTACAATTTCCAAATATCATCAGTGTCGATTGGTAACACAAATTCGTCAAGATAAGAAAAAAGATTAGAATTTGAAAGAAAGGAAGGAGCTTCAACAAGGTGATCTATAAAAGCTTGTCCTTTAATTTATTTTTGAGAAACAAAATTTAAATCAAACTCACTTAGGAGCATAATCCATTTAGCTATACATCTTGACAAGTTTGTTTTAGAAAAAAGATGTTTCAAAGGATCAAATTTAACAATAACATTGATTTCAACGTTGAGAAGATAATGTCAGATTTTTTGAAAAGAAAAAACTAAAGAAAGACATTGTTTTTCTATTCTAGTATATCATGTCTCATAATCTACCAATGTTTGAATAATGTAATACAGTGGTCATTCTTTTCCATTATTATCATGTTGAGCTAAGACAAAACTTAAGGCATTTGAAGAAGTTGAAGTATATCAAAAGAATGGTTTGTTAGGTTGAGAAGGTTGTAAAATAGGAGGATTGGAAAGATATCGTTTGAATTGTTTAAATTTGTTTTACACTCATAATTACAATACAAAATATTGTCTTTGTTTAACAAGCAAGTGAAAGGAATCATACGATCCACGAGGTTTGAAACAAACCTACGAATAGCTTGTACTTTCCATTGTAAACTAAGAAGTTGTGAAATGCTTCAGGGGAGGTGGCATGTTAATAACAACATCAATTTTCTCAATATCCACCTTAATGCCTCTGTTAGAGATAATAAATCCAAGAACTTTCCACTATCAATACCAAAAGCATATTTTTGAGGATTCACGCACATATTCTATTTACGTATTCATTCAAAGATATTTCTAAGAACAGACACATGATCTTACGAGCAATGGACCTGATGATAATTTCATCAACATAATCTTCAAGCATCTTATGAATGTAATCATAAAAGATAAGCGTCATAGAATGTTGATATGTAGCACCCATATTTTTTAATCCAAAAGGCATAAAAACCCAACAAAAATTTCCCCAAGGAGTAATGAAAGAGGTTTTGTATTGATCTTGATGGGGAATGATTATTTCATTATAGCCAGAAAAACCATTCATGAAAGATAATAAACCATGCCCTACCATGGAATCCACAATCATATCAATGTTTAGGAGGGGGAAATCATCTTTCAACGAAGCCACACTTAGGTCACAAAAAATAGTACACATCCTAATATTATTGTCACCCTAAGATATTGCTATAATATTTGAGATCTAAGGAGAGTACTCTATAGGAATGATAAAGCCAGCGCTAAGGAGATTTTCTATTCCATCTTTCTCAAGAAGAGCGATACTAGGATTCATCTTACGTATTTTTTGTTTAACAGGCTTCGAATTAGGAGTGAGAAGAATGTTATGTATAATAATTTTAGAATCAATACTAGGTATATCGGAATAAGCCCAAGCAAAAATGTCAGGAAATTCAAGAAGAAGAGAAGTAATTTCCTTTTGTTCATCCTCATCTAAACATTGTCCAATTTTTATCACTTTTTTAGGGTCATTAGGATCTATTTGCACATCGATGGTGTCGGTAATCAAGAGATTACCTTTTTGTGAAACATCCATAGGAAAAGGTAAATTAGGATGATGTTCAGAGTCAATCTCTTTCCCAAAGTATGCTTCATCATTAAAACAATAAGTCATTCTTCTATTATGGTGAAAATAATGAAGATAATCATATGCCCCAATAATTTTGCTAAAGCATCATCAGTACTAAAGGTATCAAGAGAATATTTGTGATCAAAGTCTATGATATGAGGATTCACAACTTTTAGAGGTCCATTAGAGATACTATTGACATTTAGAGTGACTGGTGGAGATTTTTTGTAAGGATTGAATCCTAATCCATAATAATGTTCATGCGCATTGTTTTCTAAAGGAAAACGTATCACTTGTTCAAAATTTCCACTTCCATTTCTATGGAATATATGTTTAGCAAGAAAATGATAACCATGACCATAAAGAGAAGCCATATCTAAAAGAGCTAATGGAGCTTTGTAGGTCACTATGTCATAACAATCAAGCTTGATAGTTTCTATAGTTTCATGAATGGAAGAAACAAAAAAGTTATTACTTAGTTCACTAGAAAGAGGAGTTGTAGTTATCAGTTCTTTGTTAGATTCAGGTTTAGGTTGCATGGAAGGAAGGTCTGAAACTTTGTATTCTCCAATATATGTTGGTGTAAAATCTAAATATCCCCAATCATCATCTGAAAGAGAACTAGAAGAAGGAGGATCATCATTATATTTAGGATCGATTTTAGATTCAAATTCTTGATTTTCTTCAGTAGACATAGGAGAGTTATTTAATATAGTGCTCAAGAATATTTGGTCTATCATCTACTTTAAGAGCCTTCATCACATTATTAAATATTAACTTAACTTTGTGATGAAGAGTGGAAGGAACAACATGCATATTGTGTAACCAAGGTCTACCCAAAAGAAGGTTATAATAAAGGGGTCCATGCATCACATGAATAGGAGTATCTAGAATAACTGGACCAACCTTAATAGGTAGTGTTATGATACCCAATGTTTTCTTAGCAACATTGTCAAAACCACGAATATGAATATTATTTGGTTTAAGAGTTGTCATATTAGCTTAGATTTCTTTCAGCATGTCCAAATTACAATCATTAAATCCAAACCCATTATCAATTAAGGTCCATAAAATAATATTATCATTGATAAGGATAACTACCATAAGGGCATTGTATTGATTTTGAACTTATTTTGAAGGCAAACAATCTTGAGTGAAGACAATTTGCGTAGAAATAGGTGTAGTATGCATACATGCCAAGAAGGAATTGGTGTTGTCTTGGTTAGGGGGTGGAGTGGGAAGAGTATTTAAATATTTTTTCAAGGCTTCATGATATGTAGCAGAGGTTTTAAGAATTTCACATTAGTAAATATTAGTAGGATTATCACGCAATTGTTCAACCAAATCATACTCTCTAATATTGGGAGATAAGCATTGTGCTGGAGGAGGCACTGGTTGAGAAGGTGGTAAAGATGTAGGAATAACTAGATTAGTAGGTTTAGGATTTTTTGTGTATGATAGGTGTGATCCATCGCATTGCAATCCTTGAAAATATCCAAAGGACTTCTAGGTTTCCCTTTGACAATTATAATAGGCTTGTTTGGAGTTTGAAAAGAATCTTGAGGATTGTATCCTTTAACCGTAATAAAAAATGAAGTAAAAGTTTTAGAATTAGATTATTGAGGATAGACTTGAACAATAACAATAGGATTATTATGAGGTTGAGGAGAAGTTCATCCTTTAACAATTATCATAGGTTTAGCATGGATAACTACTTTAGGTGTTTCAATGTTAAAAACATAATCATTCAAAGGAAGCAAGGAAAGTAATTTTTGGTAAAGATTTCATTGAAGAGATGTAGAGGAAGATTTAATAGATATGGGGTCATGAGAGACCTCATCCATCACAATAAAATCTTCACTACTAGACACCTCATGAGGGTTCCTAATTTCACGCTTACAAAAAGAACCATCAAAATACTCATGAAGAAAGAAGTCATACATGTTGAAATCAAACTAAATGACAAATAAGGTGCAATTATTTTTGTATTTTTCAATGATATGAAAGAAAATAATTTTTTTGGTATTTTTCTCCTTTTATGATGCAACAAAAAGTAGATCTAAGCATAAAAATGAAAGCATACAATGTAATTGCAAAGCATGAAAAGTAAATCTAATCACTAGATAAAAATTTGTTTTTGTTGTTTTTGATATATTTGAAATGCACGCAAGATCTAACTAGCCAACACAAAAGGAATGTAAAGCATGAATGGTTTGGGTTCACCAAAATGTATGTGAAGAAATTGTTATCAATGGTAGATTCCCACTTCACCAATACATTAGGGATTAGGATACCCTCACCTATAAGATAGATCCGACAAGTATAAACAAATAAGGAAAGATACAAGCACAAGATCTATGTTTTTATAGGTTTGGATTCCCTTAACCCCCAAGATATGACATGGAGGAGGAAAGATATATAAATATGGTCTATGAAAGTAGATATAAGAAAGAGGGAGATTCAAATGTGTGCACATAAAAATGAGAGAAGGAGAGTGAATTTGGAGATTGATTTCATGTTCGTCAGAGCTTCGGAATGACCCAATTCTTGAATCTGGCACTTTGCAACCTGCAACACAAAATTTTGCAACTTTCTATACTTTTCTAGGAACAATTCAAAATTGGTTTGACCTATACCCATGTATAGGTTTAAGTTTTGACCTATACCTAAGTTGCTCAAAATCAGAAATAGAAAGTGGATCTGGGAAACTCTTCTGATTGTCTTTTTGACTTTGTAACAAGATTATGCATTCTGAATGTTAGGGTATATATTGAAGGTTCAACCTATACCTGACACTATCAAAATATGGAATATAAAATGGATCTAGAGAGTTCTTCCAAATGGGTCCTTAGATCTATACCTAAACCTATACTTTAAAACCTGCAAATCTAGAAAAGTGTGTGTGTGGGTGGCTATATAGGGGTTTGCCTTAGTCAACCCCCCAATTTGGTATTTTTCACTTCCACAAATAGCCATTAGAAAATGTAGAAAGTGTGTAGTGCTCATGTATCTAGATTGTATGTCTAGCATGTAAAGGAGCTAGTATATCTAAATGTCAAGATCTAACCCTAAAAGGTGAAACCCTAGCATGCAAATGCAAACAATCTATATTTGAATGCATGTAAATGTGACAATGTAAATATGAAGTAGCAAAGCATAGATATGAAAATAACAAGGAAATCATACCAAGACCCCATGGGAAAAAGTACACCTAGCCATCTTCACAATTTGTTTGAAACTCCATGATGTAGAAAAGAAAGTCTTGAATGCTTGAATAAGATCCTCAATAATCATCCCTTGCTTCAAATGGATGTCCTCAAGTTTTGGTTTCCACCTTGTAATTGCTTTTTGTAATAAAATTGGGATGTCTACCTTTCACTTTATTTAATCTATGCATATGTCTCGTATCCATATATCCATATATAAAAAAATGAAGCAAGTAGGATGCTTATATAGTGGTTTCAGGATTCAATTTGTGAAGTTCGACCTCACTAGGCTGAACAAATGAAAAGGACCTTGCATCAGGCACAGAGCCTATCAAGTTTAAACCCCCAAGGTATAAGTTGAAAGTGGTTCAACCTATACCAGGTATTGGTCAAACCAGGCTTGACCTATACCCAGAGGGTGCTAATTTCAAAGTTAAAGTGAGGGACCTTAGAGATGTTAAGTGGTTTGGGGAGAATAAGAAAGATAAGTAGGGAAAATGAGCATAAATGCATTCAAATATTGGAATTATCCAAGGTAAGGCTCAAGAGGGAAATAAATTTTGTTATTGGAGTAAAAATAGGGGAGGATTCATATATATTAGATCCTACCTTGATTTTTCTACAAGAGGAAAAGGGGAAAAGGAAAGGAGGATGTAATTAGATCTTACCTTGACTTTTGCACAAGGTAAAGAGGGAAAGTGACCAAATTTAAATTAGGTGTTCATTAAATGTAATTATAATCAAAATGTATAATGAAAATACATTAAGGATGGTGCTAAAACACAATTAAAAATTAAATTGTAGAGCACGCAAGTGCTTACAATTTAAGATGATACATCTGGCTAGCAACATTATTTTTCTAGAATATATGCTTAACCCCTTTGGCTTTGCTAAAACCCATTCCATTTGCATGATTGGACTCTATTGCAAAAATCTAACCTCCTCCATTTATATTTTGATGAAAATGGGTATGCTTTGTAGGCAAGAGCCCTTGCTCTGTGAGTTTTTCTGTTTGCAATGATTGCCCTTCAAATTTTCCTTTACCTTTGCTAGTGGAGAGATGAATTGTATTGAAAATATCACCACGTCTTTGTGTTTTACCACTAATACCTGAGGGATTTTGAGTCTCCCTCTTAGTATATTTCTTTGGGTATTTTCCTTTCAAATAGGGAGAAACCCTAATGTCCTTTGCTTATTTTTCATCCTATCTTGGAAGGTTTCTTCCATTTCCTTTGGCATTTGTGCGAAGAAGATGAGTATGATTGAATGAGTGCCCATAGTGTAGATTGTGACCATTAATAGGAAAGTATTTTTTTTCTCCCTCTCATTGTGTTTCTTTTTTTTTCCTCTTCGAACTTAGGATAAAGCCCTCATTTCTTCCTCCTTCCAAGAATGAAAAGATCAATAATAACATGCACTCTCTATGTAAAATTGATCAAAATACTACAAGTTATTTTCCCTTATTTGAAAGTTGTATTCCTATTTGTCTAGGTGGGATTCTCTGTCATCTTCACATATGTTGAAAACTGACTATTTCTCCTTGTTGAGTTGTCTTGGCCTATAAAAGGGCAACTAGTTGGGTCGCGAGAACCTATGTGTTGTAGTATTTGCATGCTTCCTTAATGCATACCCATTCCACTTTTGATTATAGAATATAATTCTGAATCTATTAGTGTTATGATTTCCTCTTTCATGCTTTGTAAAACCCTTCCATTGGCGTTCTCCTCTATGTTTCTAGAATTCACTCATTGCACTTGGCGCGAGGTTTGCATAGGTCCTCATTTCAAAAAAATCTATTTTTTTAAATTTCCTTTGCTTCTACGGGAATAGATAAATCATCATGGAACAATAGTCTTTGACACATGAGTGAGAAGGGGATGGAAATTCTCTATTCAAGGAATTTATTGCTAGTATGAAGTAATTTAATTTGGAATTCTAAAAAAATTTTATTTATGGGAAACAAAATCTAGAGCCATATTTATTCAAAGATTTTCCATTTAGATGTATATGGACTCTCTTGAGTATTTTATCTTGGTTCTTATTATTATGTTACTTTTAGTGATGATGCAACTAGAAAAAATTGGTTTATTTGACTCCCAAAAAATCTAATGCATTTGATACTTTTAAGAAATGGAAGGATTAGGATGAGAATAAGAAAGGAAACAAGTTGAAGTCTCTCAAATCAGATAATGGAGGTGAATATTGTAGCCAAGAGTTTTATAGGTACTATTTATACCATGAGATTCCTAGACAAAATATAGTTCTAGGAATGCAGATGCAAATGACATGTTTGAAACGATGAATATAACAATCATGGACCATGAAAGTAATATGAGACTACATGAAATATTATCATTAATTTTTTTAAGATGCTATGGGTGGTGCTATTTACTTATAAAATAGATGGATTTCATGTTACTTAGATAGTGGTACTCCTTAGGAGGCATGGATGGGTAAAATGGTAAAATGCTCATTTTGGAAAACTTTTGGTTGTGAAACATTTTCCTTTATTGACATAGAAAATAGAACAAATATTGAGGAAAAATACGAGTGTACTTTTATTGGATATGGATATAATAAAGTTATTTATCATTTATGGGATTATGAGAATCACAAAATCATTAGGAGTAGAGATGTCATATTTATTGAAAATTTCATGTACAAAAAAATAGTTTTAGGGAAAGAAACAAGAAAAAGGAAAACACAAAATATGCATTGCTTAGTGAGATTATAGAAAATGTAGTTCCAAAGGTCCTTGAAAATAAAAAATTTCAACAACCAGAACAACAATAGGTTCCTCAAACTCCTGAAAGGATATCTACTAAATATACTCAATCCCCGAAATGATACCCCCTTCATTATATTATGTATTTTTGACTAATTTAGTGAACCAAAAAGATGTGAAGAGGAATGCAGGTTAAAACCAGGATGAACTAGAAACAAGGAATGAAACTGTAGATGGACTATTTGATGCAAAACTAGACCCGAGAGTTAGTTCAGTTGCTTGAAGGTAAAAGCAATTGCCAAAAAAAGTGAGTTTAAATATTGAAGGAAGAATATGGAGGAAAGAAAAGATATAAGGCCACCCTTGTGGTAAAATGTTTTTCATAGAAGAAAGGTATATATTTTGATGAAATATTTTCTCATGTTGTTAAACTAAATTCAATTGGAATTTTTTTAAGCCTTATGACTACAAAAGTCTTGCGTCTTGAACAATTAGATGTAAAGATAAATTTTCTCCATGGATATTTGGGTGAAGAGATTTATACACAACAACCATAGGGATGTGATATTAAAGGTAAGGAGGACTTAGTGCAAGTTAAAGAAGAGTGTGCATGGCGTGAAGCAAGCACCTCAACAATGATTTTTGATATTTAATATTTTTATCGATGAACAAGGTTACAACAAAAGTCATTTCAATCATTGAGTTTATTCTAAGATATTGGATAATGGTAGCTGTATTATCTTATTATTATATGTTGATGACATAGTTGTTTTTGGATCTAATATTTAACACATAAATGAAATTGAGCACAAATTTGAAAAGTAATTTTGATGAAGTCTTTGGATGCAAAATAAATCATTTGGATGAGAGAAAAAAGAGACAAGAAAAAAATACAGCTTAACATTGTCTCAAAGTGATTTCATAGAGGTGTTTAAAATATTTAAAATGTAGGATAACCTTTTAGAACACTCGTGTCTAGTCATTTTAAAATGACTAGTGAGATGTGTCCCAAGGCACGTGAGGAGATGGAATACATGTTGAAGGTTTCATGCTTTTTAGTAGTTGGTAGCTTGATGTATGCCATGGTGGTTTCAAGGCTAGATATTATACATGTAGTAGGAGTTGTTAGTCAATAGATGAAGAATCCTAGAAAAGAACATTGGAATGCAGTACAGTGGATTCTTAGGCATTTGAGAGGTACTACTACTCAGGCATTTAATTTTGGAGGTTAAAACTCTACTCTACAAGGGTATGTGTTGATTCAGATTTAGCAAGTAATATTGATAGTAGGAGGAGCACCACATGATATGTCTTTAGTGTAGGTGGAAAACTAAATAGTTGGATTTTATGATTGTAAAAGGTTTTTTCACTTTTAATAATAGAAGAAAAATATGTTGTTGTTATAGAGGCTAGTAAAGAGATGGTTTTCTTACAAAGGTTCATGGAGGAATTGGGCAAGTAGCTAGAAAATAATAGGTTGTAAAATGATATTTAGAGTGATATTCATCTTGCAGAGAACTCAACCCTTCACTCTAATACTAAACATATACAACTTAAGTATTGTTTCTATGCTCAATTTTAGAGGATGGACAATTGACACTAGAAAACATACACATAAGCCAAAATCCTACAAATATGTTAATCAAAGCATAAAATCAAGAGAAACTAATTTATTTCTCAATTTATGTTAGCTTTAAAGCATGATAATATTAGAAAAAAGAAAGCCAAGTCTAAGTGCATCAATCCAATGGGGGCTATAGGAGTGCACTGGTGTTCACCTAGGATAATTCTTCAAGTGGGAGATTGTTAATATATGGTAACTGATCATGTTGTTGGGCTTAAACTTGGGTGAGTGTTTTAGTCATGTACTTTTCCCCCAAATCAAGTAACGGGGCAACATAAGGAGGTAAATCCTCTCTTATGGGGCTTGGGTGGTAGGTTCCCCCCAGTGGAGATTTTGGGTGGATCCCATAGTAGGAATTCGGGGGTAACACCCCTAGCCAACAGTTTGGGGAATCGCCCCCAAAGAAAAAATTGCCTATTATTTAATAAAGGACTTGCTTATTATTTTGTTATGTAAATTGATATTTGCAAACCACCAAAAAATATTGATGAATAAGCTATTATAGAATGTGAAATATTATTAGATTGCAATTTTCTCTTTTTTGGATATGAAAATACAGTGGATGCTTGTCTCTCTATAGATGTAGTCCACATTGGGTGAGCTATGTTAAATCTATGTATTATTTTGAATAGTTATTTTTTGTCTCTTTTATTCTGTATTATATTTAATATTATTTATTTCTCTAGTCTTCCTAAACTTTAACAAGTTGTAGATTTATCTTCAAATTAAATTTTAAGTACATTAACAATGTGGTTGAATATGAGGCCTTATTACTTGGTTTTAATATAGTCTCCAAGTATTGTATTAAATATTTAAAGATACATAAGGATTCATAATTAATTATGTATCAAGTTAGAGTTTTATATGCACCAAAATTAAAGAGGTTATACACACACACACACACACACACACACATGTATATATATGTATATATATTTATGTATATGTATATATATGTATATGTATATATATATATGCATATACATATATATACACACATATATACATATATATATATATATACATATATACACACATATATATACATATATATGCATATACATATATATATACACATATATATACATATATATACACATATATACACACACACACACACATATATTTGTGTATGTGTGTGTGTGTGTATTGTAAGATTTGAGAGGTACAAATCCACAGAACGCCAAGAACACCTGCATGCAAATAACCTATTATAGGAGAGAAGCAGAAAGAAGAAAAAGAAGAACTCAGAAGTTACTCAAAATGTGAGAGCTAAATTATAATCTGAGTTAATCAAAAAAGAATTACAAGGTTCAACCTATAAAGGTGAACAAAAACCCTAAAGCCTAAAAAAGCTAGGTTGCACATTAATAATTAA
>MU225648.1:285769-310415 GCA_018584345.1 Thuja plicata | reverse complement strand
CCCCCCCCCCCCCCCCCCCCCTCTCTTAGTTATTCTAAATTCATTCTAACAATTATATAACAAAAAACTTATTAACAAAAATTCAATGGCTATTTACACATCAATCCTTCCCTAGTCCCAATTGTAGATAGTGATAATAAAAATATTTATTTGAAATCTACCAATAAATTGCCTTGATACTATTCATTCATATATAACTACTGTCCTCACACTCTTATCATCATTTAAACTTCATATATCCTCTATATTGTTGATGCCCCTTATCATGATATATGTGAATACATATAAAATAAATGCTTGAAAAAATAAATAAGTAAATATCTATGGTGCTTAGCTATTTAATATATATACATAAACATCATCCATTTAGTTATTTATTTTTCTAGGGTTTTATTTTAATATATTTATATATATTTCTTGATAAGGGGCATGAAATTGTACAAGGAAAAGTGAAGTTTAACTAATGGCACATGTGTGAGGATGACAAGTGTGTATTGATAAATGATTTCAAGGTAGGATACGACTACAAATTTTATTTAAGGAATATGTTCATACATATTCTCTATATATTTATTGGGGAGGTGATAATGATAGTATAACTTATATAAATTTGATTCTAACAAAGGAAAGAAGTTTCATTGAGAACCAATATCCTATAATAACATTAGGATGAATTTGATAAATTCTATTATATAACCTAATCAATTCTTTTATAAAAATTATAACTGCAAAAAATTTAACAGTTATAATTTTTATACAATTGTCTAGTTATAAGGAATTGGTGAAAATATTTATCTTTGTATAAATAATTACAACTTGATATCAACACAAATAGAAAGTAAAAATTAAGATAAGGATTCTATGACTTTTTTAGAGCCTCGACCATAGATAGTAGCATGTAGTGTAGACATCCACATGATGCATTGTCATCCACTGTGGATGGAAAAATAAGTCTCCAAAATGTGTCAAAATCTCTACCTATATAAGTGAAAGAAAGCTTTGTAGGATTAATGCATACATGGAAAATAATTAATCAAAAGAAATAAAGGATAGTGCAATATTTTTTTTACAACACTAATAAAACAAGGGTCAGCCCCCTTGTTTGGCTGCTTAACTAACAAAAACATAATTACATAGAGTTAATAAATATCAATTAGATCTCATGCTTTTTACATCTTAAATAAGTTCCCGTACACAAGGAAGCGAAGAAATAATGGATTGACTATTTAAGGGGCTTGCCTAAGTCAAACTCAGTTTTGGTATTTCCACATCAACAAATAGCTACGATTGGTTTTGATAATATTGATATAAAAATATTGATGATTGACTAAAAGCAAGGTTCAATGCCAATGATATAGATAATATTATGCTCACACTAGATATAATTTTTTTCTAGCCTAGATAAGTTGCGTTATATGAGGAGACAACAAAATGAGATATGATCACTTGGAAGCTACAAAAAAGGTATCCAAAGTAGATTCCAAAGCTACAACTATGTTATCTTGACCAATTCTGCAATGAAAGAGTGACATTTAATGTGTCAAGAGAGTGTTGTTACTTCAAGACTTGAAATTTTCTCCAATAAAGTTTTAGAGAGCCAAAACTAAGAGTGTCTACATGAATGTGAGAGAGATATTAAATGATAACTTCCCCTTTTTTTAAATAGCAAGTTGCTACTACTCTACAAAATGCGACTTTCATCCATGGGTATTACATTTGGAATATTCTCAAGAATGCAACACTCCAACAACCACTTGAATTATGCATTTTTACATGACCCTAGCATGTCATGTGGGTGTCCATGTGTAGCACTCCCAATTTGGAATATTATCAAGAATGCAACACTCCAACAACCACTTGAATTATGCATTTTTACATGACATTAGCATGTCATGTGGAAGTCCATGTGTAGCACTCCCATCTGAGTAAAAAGACTTCAAAAACCTAGGATCGCCATATAAATGCTAGACAAGAGATATTATAGAGCTAGCATTTTACATTTAAAATATTTGTATATAATAAGATAAACGGGAAGGACATTGTGTAGTGTGAAACTATAGAGCTGTGCACTTTCTAACACTATAGATAATCATTTCAATCAAATGCCAATTAATGATGAAGCAAAAGGAAGTTATGTTCATTCAAGGGTGTTAGAGGAAAGCTAATGTATTTAATCAATAAGGGCTTTCATAGGGTGCTTTGGTTGTGGTTTGGTTTTCTAAGTAGAATACACCTCCCTTTGGCAATGGGAATGGAAAAAGAGATAAGAGGACACAAGGATGTTGGTATAAGAGGACTAAGTCAAAAGGAGTAGGTAGGGGAAAACATTTAATTAAAAAAAATCATGTCATAACTAGAAAAGGAAATCTTGAAACTTGACTTGAGCTTTTAGGTTCTTTGAATTTGGGATTTTTCCAAAGTGCATCAATGAGATTCCATGTGTAGGCATTTGAGAGGCACTTAAAAACTTTTTGTTGGAGCCAACCAATCATTTGTAGGGGAAACGTATTCAATGCTATCCATGGTGGCTAGGACAAACTTTCAGAATGATATTGAGGGGGTCAAGAAACAAGCAAAGAAATTCTTCAATTATCATAATTTAGAGCACAATAGACTAGCAATGGCACAAAGCTCACGATCACACTGGACTAGCCAGGTTTTGGAACACGAAATCACTAGTATGAAAGTCAATAGTTTGAACATGAAGGTTCAAATTTATGAGCACAATAGATCAACAAGGACACAACACCTGTGATCACAGTGGTATAATAGAAATTTGAACTTTGATAATTACCACAACAATACAACGATTTAATCATCACTAGAACATAAACGAAAACAAAATCAACTATTACAAATGATATATATCTTATTGTTACAAAATCTTAAATAAATAAAAATAAATTAATATAATTTTTTAGTCATATAATTATTTTAATAATAATATTTATTACTTTATTAAATAAAATTTATAACTATTTCTTTATATATAATTATCTATAATTAATAATTTTTAATGTTAACCAAGATTTTAGTTATTTTATATTATAATTATAAATATTTTAAAAATAAAAATTATTTTCCCCTTTGACCTAGCTACAAATTAAAACGAGAATCAAGGTTTTGATTTGGATTAGGAGTCTACAGCTAATGAGTTTACAAATCCCTAATTTTGCCATTTTTACATCCCCTTCAAATTGGGCCCTCTATTGCCAATCCAAGTGACAAATCAATATGACCTTTCACCTACCATTATATTTGTCCTTTGCTATCATGATATTTTAAATTAATCAAAGAATGAAAAATTATTTTTAATTTTTATGATCTTGGATTATTTGGCCTCGAGCCACACTATTATATCGTGGTTAAAAAATAAAATAAAAAATTATTTTTATTTTATATTTTTATATTGATTTGAATTGGGCAAAGTCACATCTAGACTCAATAGGGTTAAAAACCGAATCTCTCCACTCATTTCTCATTATTATATTACATTTTAAATTGTCCTCACCATAATTTTGTTAAATAAAATAATAATAGTTTTGAATTGGAGTGACATCACTAAAACCCATTGTCTTGTTGGGGTGGAGAGTCCCAGGTCCAAGTGTAAACATGTTCTAATATAATTTAAAATATGTATAATTGTGAAATTAAATTTAAATATTTTATTTTTTTAATGATTAGTTAATGCGTAGAACATTTATTTAAAGTTTGAGTTGTTAAGTTGGTGGGTGATATACATTATAAGTTTTGTCGTGCATTGAGGATGTTTTCTCGTTTGTTGATGTTTTTTAAATATCAAATTTTAGTTGTAATTTTAAGTTTTAGTTTTTTATTGAAGTTGGAAAGATTATTAAATTGATAAAGTCAACATGTTTCCATTTGGGAAACATATTGATCACACTTAAAAATTGACTATTACATTTCTTAAGTCTAATACCATGATAATATGATATTAGTTGTGAAAAGGCAACATCATTTTTTAGCGGTGATAGGATTTATGGTAGTGCATAACTTCTTAAAAATAATCATAACAATAACTAAACAAGTGTTAAACAATGATTTTTTTTTCTATCTGTATAGTAAGAAGAATGATGGTGGATGGAGAATGGATAGTCCACCTCTTTAACTAATTGCACAATCGGAAGGAAGATGACTCGAGAGGTTCAAGTAGAACTTAAGCGCTAGTCAAGTCAGTGATCCTTCATTGATAATGAATTGAGAAAAAATGGATTTGAGGCGATATGGCTGACCAATGCAAAATAGAAGGCTAAATAAGAAAAATTAACAACCTTCAGAATTTACAGAATAACATAAACCAGACAGACACTTGTAGCGACCTGAAACAATAACCACATAGTATATTTGACCTATAGTTTGAATTTGAGGCTGAATTGAAGGGTAGAGAACGCCCTGGGCATTTTGTACTTAGGTACATAAAATTTTTCCTATTGTATACCCTGCAACTTTGTTTGAAACTTTCCAAGATAGTCTGTGAGATTTCATACTTTACGGATTTTTTATGATAGCTTTGCCACTTGCTCCTGCAAAAAAAAAAGGGGGAAATTGTTGGGTTGAAAGGAGTTTATCTTGGTCAAACCCCTGTTTAGGAATCAACCTTGAAATTGAAATAAAATTGCATAAAAGAACACAATATACATGTGAAGGTAAGAATTAGATCTACCTTGGAAATGCATATGCCTCCATGAACGAATATTGATATTCCACATATTCGTGAAGATGCTTGTATGTGTATGGGGTAAAATCTGCACAAGCTCAAATAGAGGATTAATAACACCACACTAATCAAAGAACGAACTAATAATCAACATAAAGCCCCACAAACAACATAAATGAAATCTAATCTATTAGGAATCAATAAACAATTTAGCGCAAACAATAGATAATTCAAGCCTATGTTGCTTCTCTCTTCTTCTCTTGAAAGGTTGTTTGAATGGTGCTCTGAGTTGATACTGACAACGCTTTAACTTAGAAGATTCGAGAAATATGATAAAATGATTGATATATTTTGATCACAATTAACTCCAAAACCTGCATAAAAGATTGTGCTCTCAAAACATTCAAAATCGGGGTCCTTTCAAATGAGAAAGAAGAAGGTTTAAATAGAGATTTTAGACTAATTGACGGTTGAGATTGATCATGTGAAAGCAAATTGAATCGATGAGATAATTAGAGATGGAGTGAAGATGAAGAAATTCCTATTTTTGAGGAGAAAAAGAAAGATGATAATATAAATCAATTTGGAGAGAATCGGTTTCCAAAAACCAACTGATTTTTTTATTAAAAGAATGATTTTCGATTTTCCAATTTTGAGGATACTTAATTGATTTTAATTGATTTAAAGCTCCTTTGATTTTCAGAATTTTCAATTCCCCATAAAATTATTTTTCTCTAATTTTTGGAAGATTTTAAAATTAAAACTGAATTGAAAATTTAATTTAGAAGAAAGCAAAATTAATTTGAAATGAGAATGAAATTAAATAGATATCAGTCAGAAAATGCAATGAAATTAATTTTGGGTTATTAATTTAATTGAGAATAAATAATTAACTAATTTAAATAATTATTGATAATTATTTAAACTATGAGAATTTAGAAATTGAACTTAATTAACTAATAAAGACCAATTAATTAAGGTGAAATTGATTAAATAAGATTGATTATTTAATTAATATTAAGAAATGATTAAGTGATGAAAGATTGGGACATAGCAGAATTAACATGATCATTTAAACAATTAAAGAATCATTTAATCAATAGAAGAATAATTACTAGTTAAATGTGAGCTTGCCAGTCTGTCCATTTTTGGTGTTTATAGTATGTTGCTTGAATGTAGTTGTTGAATGTTGACTTTGAATCAAGGATGCCTTTTCAAAAATGCATAGACTATAAATGCCACTAGAAGATCTTCAATGTTGACATGCTTGATAATTCTTTCCTTGAAGAATGGATGAATGAAATACATGTAGATGGAAAAAAAAGATCCCCTTGCTTGATTGAGAAGTCCTCTACTTAGCCATCATGAGAGAGAAGCATTCTACAATGAAGAAGATTTCCTTTAAAATTTCCTTGGATGCTTGAAGAAGGCTTGAGGCTTGATCTTGAATACTTGAATATGAAATTTTAGGAGAGCACTTGAAATCTTGATCATGGTTCTTAACAAAATGAGGAGAGATATGAACCTTATATACCTCTCACAACATTTCGAGGACCAAAATTGACCCAGACTGGCCAAAAATCTAGGAGCCCCTATAAAAAACCACAACAGGCCACCCATCCAAATTTGGGCCCAAAACCTTGTGTATAGGATGCCAAAACCATTCTATACCTAAGCATAGAACGCAAAACTTATTCTATACCTATGAGAATGACTCTCAATCAAAATGTGGAGTCACGAATGAAGGGAAGTGATGGGAAGCTCTAACCACAAGAGCACTCTATCTCTAAATAAGACCTATCTTTGGTCTTCCTATGGTATCTTCCTCTACCCTATCCAGAGGACAACTCTATGATCCCCTACTTCTCTTAGAACTCACCACCAATTTCAAAACACTCTTCTTTCCTTCTCAATCCTACAATGCACCCTCAAGCTCCATTGAACCACTTTTCCTCCCAATTCACTCTTGGAAATAGGTATGGGATTCCTAACCATTCCTAGGTCACTTTCAACTAATTCTAATCAACTTGGATGGATTATTCAAAAGGTTTCTAGTCCAGTTCATAGTTTTCTTGTTTTGAGGCCTTGTAGCCTTTTTGGTCAATTAGGCCTCCTAGAAACTGGTTTTCTTGGATTTCTTCACAATTTCACTTAACAACTCTCTGAATCAACTATGCATTCTTCATAGGTCCATCCTAGGCTCTAGTATTTTCTAGGTTTTATACCCCCACCCTGTCCTTACATAGGACTTTCACCAAACCCCTATTTTTAAGGGTTTTAGGAGCATGTTCACTAGTCTGGGTTCTTTTCTTTCAATGGTTTCTCTAAAAAAATCCACCACTCTTCTCCTGGCATTCATTTATCAAGGATACACATGTCTACATGTTCCCACCATTTATTGGTTCAATCCAATCCAATTAGAAAGATTTCTTGCTACTATTCTGCACAAGCTCCTAACCAGAATGCCACTGCACTCGCCTAGGGCTTGTTGGAAAACTTAACTCCCCTACATAAAAAGACTCCACAAACCATATCTACACTATATATAAGGTCTCCTACTTGATTCCAAGTGGCCATGGTTTTCCAACCACGGGAATTCAAGTGGGACTCATATTTACAAAGACTGGTCCAGAACCAGACAGTGAACCAGCAAAACTTAAAGAAATTACAAAATGCTAACCAGAAACGTGCTAAAAAACCAAATCAATTCCATAGAAAGTAACTACATAAAACAAAAAAATGTTTCAATGCATTAATTCGATCCTTTCAATCCATTAACTGACTGGATCAAGGCTCTGTTACAAAAACATAGTCAAATTCTTAGTTTTCCAATGCTCATTCTGTACACTAACATAACCAACCCTTAGATTAGGGTTTTTTTTACCTTATATATGTTATCCCTTCATTTTCAGACCCTAAGGTCAGGATTTTGGCACCATTAAATCCCTTTCCTATTTTTTAGGAAATGTTGTCATGACAACTTTGCAAAGTTGCAAAGTCATGGGCAACTTTTACAACTTTTGGCATTTTGACAAACCACTATCCCCAATGGTTCTATTTGACTCCAAACCATTACATAAGACCTTAAAACACCTAAAAACATTAAATTCACAAGTGCTACTCCATTTTGGTGTCTTTGTCAACCTTTGACCCTTTTGTTGACTTTCTAGGACTTAAACCCCTAGAGTCTAATTGATTACACAAAATACTACACTCCAAACACTATTACCTCTAGACACACAAAAAACACCCTTGGGACTTTATATTTATTCCTTATTACCTTGGTGGTTTGCTAAACCAACCTACAAGCTAAAATGCTTTAAAGATCTTCATAAGACCTTAAGGTGCTCCTGCACCATCCTCCCCTTGCAACAAGAAAATAAGGGTATCTTAGGTGTGATGAACTCCATGCTTATGCCATGCTTCTTTAAGTCTCCTTCTTCTATCCATGTATCCTCTAACTCAAGTTGGTGTTCCCACTTCACCAAGTGTTCCATGTATACTTTGTTCTTTGTCTTCTTCTTCACTCTTGAATCTTGAATCATTTCCACTTGTGGATTAGCTTGAACAGGTACTCTAAGTTCTTCCACATCCTTAGTCATCTCTGTAATGTACTCTCCCTCATCTATATCTGGACCCTTGTATTGAATTAATTCCTTCACATCAAAAATGGGAGAAATGGACATATATTTTGGTAGATCTATCTTGTAGGCATTGGTAGCCAACACTTTACATGGTCCAATTCTCTTCATCTATAGTTTACTTGGTATCCCCTTCTGTAGCCTAGCCTTTTTCAAGTATACCATCAACAAGTCTCCTACCTGAAATTGTAGGTCTCTTCTCCCTTCATCTTTCTTAGCCTTCAACTTTTGATTAGCTTCCACTAATGTCTTATGCACTTGCTCATGAACCTCTCTCATTGATTGAGAAAAGTCATTTGCATGAACACTGATCCCTTCATAACCTTTTAGGTCTCTCAGCTCAAGTACACCCCTTGGATGTAATCCATACACAATCTCAAATGAACTCTTACCAGTAGTCCTATTTGTGCTATCATTATAGGCAAATTCTGTTTGTGGAATGACTTGCTCCCATCCTTGTACATACTCTTTAGTCAAATATCTTAGGAAGTTTCCAAGAACCCTATTTATTACTTCTGTCTGACCATCTGTTTGAAGATGATATGCAGAACTATGAGACAAATTAGTTCCTAGCCTTTTCCATAGGGTCTTCCAAAAGTGCCCCATAAACTTCACATCTCTGTGTGCAACTATGCTCATTGGAAAGATATGTATCCTTACTATCTCCTTGAAGAAAAGGTGGGAAATGTGACTGGTATCATGTGTTTTCTTACATGGGATGAAGTGACTCATCTTACTAAATTTGTCCACTACCACAAACACACTGTCCAAACCAGTTGGTGTCTAAGGTAGTCCCACTATGAAATCCATATTTATACACTCCCATGGTCTCTTTGGGATGGGGAATTGCTAGTAAAGACCTACATTTGATGATGTTCCCTTTGCTATCTAACATACTCCACACTGCTCCACATACCTCCTTACATCTTTCTACATTTTGGGCTACCAATAGAATCTCTCCATTAAGTCTAGGGTCTTGTTTAACCCAAAGTGTCCACTCAAACTTCCATTGTGTTTCTCTTGGATGAGGTTCTCCCTCATGGAACCCCTTGGAACACATAGTTTCTTTCCTCTAAACAATAAACCATTCTGAAAGGTATAGTCTGTATATTCACTATGAAAGTGATTTTCAAAATTAGTACACACCTTATAAATCTCTGATAAATCTGAATCTCCTTCATAGAGGTCCTTGAATCCTTCAACCCCTATACTCTACAAATGTAGATCTCCTAGATGGTAAGAAATATCCTACTAAGGGCATCTGCTACCTTGTTATTTACCCCCTTCTTGTTCTTGATAGTAAAGGTATATGATTGTAGAAACTCCATCCACTTTATGTGCCTCAAACTAAGCTTCTCCTATGTATTTATGTAGCTTAGGGTCTGGTTATCAGTGTATACCACAAATTACTTTGGCAACAAGTAGTGCCTCCACTTCTTAAGATCTTGCACCAATGCATAGAGCTCTAGATCATAGGATGAGTATCTAGAATTTGCTTCATTAAGTCTCTCACTAAAGAAGGCTACTGGTCTTCCTTCCTGACTTAGGACTGCACCCACTTCTATGTTGCTAGCATCACATTCCACTATAAATAACTTATCAAAAATTGGTAAAACCAGTATTGGTTGGGTGGCGAATTCTTTCTTCAATCTCTCAAATCCTTCATTGGCTTCCTTGGTCCACACAAACTTTGTTTTGATTTCACCCTTAATGGTTTCTAGGATAGGTGCACAAATTTTACTGAACCTCCTAACAAACTTCCTATAGAATTGGGTTAACCCATGGAAGCTTCTCACTTCAATCCCTGTCTTAGGAGTAAGCCAACTTAATATGGCTTCCACTTTTCTCTTGTCCATCTCCAAGTCACCTTGGGATACTACAAATCCTAGGTAGACTAGTTCTTGTTTCATAAATTTACTCTTTTCAAGATTTATGGTGAGATTCTCCTATTGTAACCTTTTCAACACAAGTTCTAGGTGCTTCATATGCTCTTCCTTTGTTTTACTAAAAATGAGGATGTCATCTAGGTAGAATACTACAAATACCCCTATATAATCCTTCAAGACTTCATTCATGACCCTCATAAAAGTAATAGGTGCATTTGTAAGCCCAAATGACATTACCAACCACTCATATAACCCCTATGTGGTTTTAAAGATTGACTTCCACTCATCACCCTCTTTCATCCTAATCTGATAGTATCCACTTTTCAATTCAATCTTTGAGAAGTACTTAGCACCCCTAAGCAATCCTTTAAGTCTTCTATTCTAGGAATAGGAAATCTATATCTAATAGTTATCCTATTTATTTCCCTAGATTCAGTACAAATTCTCCACTTACCTCCCTTTTAAGGAGCCAACACCACTGGGACCGCACATGGACTAATGCTCTTCCTTATCAGACCCTGGTCCAATAGCTCCTGCACTTGCCTTTCAATCTCTTTGTTATGCTCTGGTGTCATTTTGTATGCAGCCTTGTTAGGCAATGATGTCCCTAGCACAAAGTCAATTTGATGACTGATTTCTCTTTTTGGTGGTAGTGTAGCTGGAGTCCCTTCACATATGATGTCTTGGAACTGGTCTAACAACTGCTTCACTTTTGCAGGCATAGGTGACTGTTTAGGTGTCTCTTCCTCTTTTGGCTTCACCAAGATTGCATATCCAATTCCTTCTTCCTCCTTTATGTCCTTGAGTAATTCTTTCCCACTCATTAGTAGGGTATTGGAGTCCATCTTCTCCACTGTTTCCTCCTCTATCAAAGACTGTATCTTATAAGTTACTCCATTGTTCTTGAACGGGTACTTATTCTCCTTGCAATGGTGAATTGCCTTTGTGTCATACTACCATGGTCTTCCAAGAAACATATGGCATGCATTTATTGGTAGTACATCACAAAGTATCTTGTCTTGATACTTGCCAATAGTAAACTCAACCCACACTTGTTCATTAACTAGTATATTATGTCCCTTATTCAACCAAGTTACCTTGTAAGGACACACATGGGGTAGCTTGACCAATTTGAGCTTCTGTGTTTCTTCCTCTAAGATCACATTATCAGCAGAGTCTATTATAACTCTGCACACTTTGCCTAAAATCTTGCATTTGACCCTAAAAAGAGCCCTTTGCTTGTGTTCATCCATTGTAGGTCCTTTGATTAGAATCCTCCTAAGCATGAGGTTCTCTCCCTTTTCTAAATCCAAACTTGCCTCTGACTGTTTAGTCATGTCCTCTTCTTGCACATAAGCTATCTTCTTCTCACCTTGTGAAGATGTTGGTTTATCTGGACACCTATAGGCAGGGTGACCTAACTGGCCACAGTTATAGCACTTCATTGAAGAAAAATGTGAGCTTCTTCCAAATCCACCTAATCGCCCTCTTCCACCACTGTGAAAGCCTCTACCTCTGTTATATCCTCCCCTATTACTGGACTCATGGTTTTTTCTCAACAAACCTAGAATCCCCTTGGCTTTTGGTATCATTGTTCCTTCCACTAGAACCACCTATATGTCCTCCTCTAGAGTTTCTACCTCTTCCTCTTCCCCTAGAGTTGGAATATTGTTTCATTCTGAGTTTTTCTTCCACCTTAAGGGCCATTTGAAAATACCCATGGATAGAAGTTAAAGTAAAGAGGCTCAACTCTTCTTGTATGTTCCACCTAAGGCCATTGAGATGCCTAGAAACTATAATGCTTTCTACCTCCTGCACTCTTGACCTAAGGCATAGTTTTTGGAACTCTTCGGTATAGGATGCCACATCCAGACCTTTTTGTCTAAGATTCTGCCTTATTTTGTGCAATTGGATGTCATAATCCTCTAGTAAGTATTTCTCTTTCACCTTAGCCACCATAGCTTTCCAAGTTGCTATTGGCTTCTTTCCTTCCCCTTCTCTTTATTTTTACAAGAACTTCCACCAGGTTAATGCTTGTCCTCTTAGCCTTGAGTTGGCCATCTTCACCTTTTGTGCCTTTGTGATACCATCACATTCAAAATAGTTTTCCATACCCTCAATCCATTCCATCACTAACTCTGCATCCATCTTTCCAAAGAATATTAGAATGCCTTCTAGTGCCTTTCCACTTAATGCATTAACAGCCTTGAGGAATGGTTCCTTGGGTAATGGAGGGTCAGGTTCTGGTTCTACCTCCCCTTCAACTTGACTCTTTCGCTTATCTTTATCCTCTCCTATCTGTTCTTTCATCTTGCTTGCTGTCTCTACCACTTCTGCTAACTTTAGCTTCATCTCCTCCATAACTTCTTCAATAAGTCTATTCTTGACTTGTTTCTCTAACAATTCCCTTTCCAATTCTGCATTGGTCACCATGGTGCTTTCTCCAATGGATTTACTTCTCTCTATCATGCATTATCCACTTCCCAAGCCTTTCAATGGCTCTAATACCAATTTGATGGGGATCTCTAACCACAACAGAACACTAGCTCTAACTAAGACCTACCTTTGGTCTTCCTAGGGTATCTTTCTCTTCCCTATCCAGAGGACAACTCTATGATCCCTTTCTTCCCTTAGAACTCACCACCAATTTCAAAACACTCTTATTTCCTTCTCAATCCTACAATGCACCCTTAGGCTCCATTGAACCACTTTTCCTCACAATCCACTCTTGGAAATAGGGATGAGATTCCTGACCATTCCTATGTCACTTTAAACTAATTATGATCCACTTGGATGGATTCTTCAAAAGGTTTCTAGTCGAGTTCATAGTTTTCTTGTTTTGAGGCCTTGTAGCTTTTTTGGTCAATTAGGCCTCCTAGAAACTAGTTTTCTTGGATTTCTTCACAATTTCACTTAACAACTCTCTAAATCAACTATGGATTCTTAATAGTTTCATCCTAGGCTCTAGGATTTTCTAGGTTTTAGACCCCCACCCTGTCCATACATAGGACTTTCACCAAACCCCTATTTTTAAGGGTTTTAGGAGCATGTTCACCAGTCTGGGTTCTTTTCTTCAAATTTTTTCTCTAAAAAAATCCACCACTCTTCTCCTTGCATTTAATTATCAAGGATACACACCTCTACATGATCCCACCATTGATTGGTTCAATCCAATCCAATTAGCAAGCTTTCTTGCTACTGTTCTGCACAAGCTCCTAACTAGAGTGCCACTGCAGTTGCCTAGGGCTTGTTGGAAAAATTAACTCCCCTGTATAAAAAGACTCCACAGACCATATCTACACTATATAAAAGGTCCCCTACTTGATTCCATGTGTCCATGTTTTTCCAAACACGATAATTCCAATGGGACTCATATTTACAAAGACTGCTCTAGAACCAGATAGTGAACTAGAGAAACTTAAAGAAATTACAAAATGCTAACCAGAAACACTAAAAAACCAAATAAATGCCACAAATAGTAACTACATAACACAAACCAAGGTCTCAATGCATTAATTTGATCCTTTCAATCCATTAACTGACTGGATCAAGGCTCTGTAACAAAAACACAGTCAAATTCTTAGTTTTCCAATGCTCAATCCGTACACTAACATAACCAACCCTTACATTACAGTTTGTTTTACCTTATATAGGTTATCCCTTCATGTTCAAACCCTAAGGTCAGGATTTGGGCACCATTAAAGACCTTTCCTAGCTTTTAGGAAATGTTGTCATGACAACTTTGCAAAGTTGCAAAGTTGTCATGAGAAACTTTTACAAATTTTGGCATTTTGACTCCAAACCATTACATAAGACCTTAAAAAACCTAAAAAAATTAAATTCACAAGTGCTACTCCATTTTGGAGTCTTGGTCAACCTTTGACCCTTTTGTTGACTTTCTAAGACTTAAACCCCTAGAGTCTAATTTATTACACAAAACACTAGACTCTAAACACTATTACCTCTAGATACACGCAAAACACCCGTGGGACTTTATATTTAGTCCTTATTACCTTGGTGGTTTTCTAAACCAACCTACAAGCCAAAATTCTTTAAATATCTTCATAAGACCTTAAGGTGCTCCTGCACCAGGAAGATGTCATAATAAGTACAACTGGGCTGCTAGGATCAAGCATAATAGACATGAAATATTGTAATTTCCAAAATGGGACCTAATAGAGTATCTTATTATAGGTGCTAACTTTTTAGGATGATACATTTATCCCCCACTTTAGTGGGAGTATGTGACAACCGCATGCTCACAATAAAGGAGACAAGAGAGAAGAAAAAGAGAGACAAATGGTCATGGGAAAACTATAAAGAGAAAAGACATCAGTAAGTTTAAGGATGCAAGCCCCCAAACAAAGGATCTCAACTTAGAAAACCACACACAATGGAAAAAAAAAAGAGAAAAAAGGAAAAAGACAACAAACAATAAAAGACAAAAGACAAACAAAAAGGGGTTAGTACTTGAAACAAAACTCCAAATCAACTAGTCGAAGAGACCTCGATCGAGAAAATGTCCCAAACACTAGCATAGTTCTCATAAATATATTTCAAGATAACAAGTGGTCACATGGAAATGGAAAGAGCACACACCAAGGATGAAAAAACACTCCATGATCTAACCCACTAGCAAAGCTATGAGAACATGGAAAGAAAGAGAGGGACCATGAATCCAACAGTCCAACAAGTTGTGTCATGCTAGGTGATGCATGGGAGATGAAGATGAGGAAAGAGTAGAAAGGCTAGCAAGTTGTACTATGCTAGTTCCACTCATCCCAAAGAGAGAGAGAAGGATAATTGGAATTTTAGCAAGATTCATTATGCTAGTCAACTCTACCTTGAAAAATTTGCACACAGTGTGGCTTATGAAATTTTGTGCACAAGGTAGCTTACAAGATTAGTCCCATAGAAAGAATAGTATTTGTATGGATCCATACAAGGTTATCAGTCTAAGGATCAAGAAAAGCGGTCGGTCTAAGGACCAAAAAATGAATAGTCTAAGGATCGAGATAAAAAGCGGTCAATCTAAGGAGCAATAAAAAAGACCAGTCTAAGGACAAAAATGTGATCAATCCTAAGGAAAACATAATTTCCCTAGAAATCAATAAGGCTGCATAATGTACAAGGAGGATACATTTATGCCCCCTCCTTATGATGGAGACATAGGACTATGGTGACATCATAGGGAAAAGAGAACAAGTATACCTGCTTCCAAGAACAAGGAGATTTCCTTAAAAAAACAATGTATGTCATAACCTTGGCAAAGAGTGAAGAATCTTGTTAGCAAAGGAATAGATAATTGTGAAAGGATATCAGCAAGTGGGAAGAGACCCTTGAAAGGAAGAGATAGTTGCTACAATACATCTACCTTCAAGAAGAGTTATTAAAAAAAGATAACATCTTCAAGACAAAAAGGGGAGGAGAACAATAATGCACCCTTTTAGCCCCCATGTTGCTAGGTGAAAAATTTGATTCTTGATGAAGGATAACACACTTTAAGCCCCCAAGTAAAAATATTTATTTAATATTAAAAATATTTTACAAATAAGGAATAGGTTGTGATCAAAGATGCACACCTCTTGCATAAGAGGGAATCTTTAATCAAAACAAATAATTCCTTATAAGAAAATAATGTCACATGATAAACAAATGCCACTACACCAAGGAAAGTGGATCCTTAGAGAGAGAAGGAAAAGGAAGATTGATAAATGAAAAATTTGCCCCCCAAGGGTGAAGGTGAGGGAAATTATAATGTATTATATACACTAAGTGATAGATCTATAATATTAATCATGTTCTTTCAAGAAAGAATAAGTTGCAAACAATAATGTAAATCTCCTAAAAAAGAAAGAGAAGATCCTCATGTAAAAAAAAATCCATGCAAGAAAGAATATCATGTTATAAAAGAAACAAGTCAACCAATAAATAATGGATCTTTAAATGGAAAGAGGAAGAGAAACACCATACACTCCCTAAGTAGAAGATAATTTATAATAGACACTCTCTTCAAGGAACGAAAACGAATGTTAATAAATATGATAATGTTTTGCATGAAACAAATAATCTCATGCTACAAATAATATATCACTATAAAATATGCAAGTTGACAAAGAGAAAATACGTCCTATGGATAGGAGAAAGGATACAACATTATGAAAACTTAGTGGCAAAATCAATTACAAGAGATATACACTTCCACGAAAGGAAGATGTTGTAAAGAAGGATATCAATCCCCTAAAGAGAAATATCCTCAACAAAAAATTCCATGCATGGAAGGACATCATAATATAAGAAATTGAACCCATAAAGAGATAATGGATCCTTTTGAAATAAAATGAATAAGAGAGAGACCTTGTCCCCCAAGCAGAAAGACAAGGAGAAAGACCTATTATGTTTCTCTCAAAGAACATCATGCAAAATACAGAGCCCCTAAGTTTACATGATGGAAAATAACATAGTAGGAAAGAGAAATGTTAAGGTATGTTTTTTATATCAAGAAAAAATATGAGATCCGTTGTTAAGCAAAATAGACATTGATCTATTAAATATTGAAAAAATTGTTTAAATTCAATACAATCAAAAAGAGAGTGTTTATTTATATGATGTAAAATATATTGAAAATCACCATTAAGAGGTATTTGGTTCTTTTGAAAATGTCTAAAAGGAAAATGAATTTCAGAATCATATTTAAGTCTCCAATATATTCTTTTAGCCAAAGACAAACGATTTTCAAAATGAGGTGTAACAATGGATGGTGCTGGTAAAAGAATGCCTAGAGGAGGTCTTTGTTGTGATGAAGAAGGATCAATAGGAGTGGAAGAAGAAGGCAAGGCATTGGAATCAGATTTAAACCCTAGAAAAAATCTAGTAACTTGTGTAAGAGGATCTATAGGAATTTTAATACCTTGTTCATTAATACCAAGACCTTGTACACTATAACCTTTGTGAGAAGTAATATCATAACCCACATTGTAATTATCATTTAATGTTGAGGCGGGAGGAAATTCATATTGAGCTTTATGAAACTATGTGGTATAAAGAGGAATAGGAAAATAAATATTTTCCTTAGGGAGATGAGGATTCCTATTGCATTTCCTATCTCTTTTAGGTGGAGAAGAAGAAGAAGGTTTATCAAACTCTTCATGTCTATAAGCTCTTCATGTCTACTTAATGTTATTATTGGAGATAAATCATCAAGAAAATTATTAGCATTAGGATTATGAATAATTCTTTGGTAAAAAAGAGGAATGTTTAAGATCATCCAAAGAAGTGCATAAACTAGCTCCTTAAGACTATCCATTGAGGTGGTTTGAGGAGGAGAGGGTCTAGGTCTCACTAATATGGGATTGGTAGGAGGTTTATCTCTATCCTTGTGAGTAATAGGCATTGTAGGATAAGGATCAAGGTGGTTTATGCTAATGACATCTTTAGGTTCATCAAAAAAGACCCTTATGTAATCAATATACTCGATGCATTTTCCTAAAAGTTGAATTAGAAAACCACATGAAAAATTGATAAAAGTCTTGAAACATGCTTTATAAGGAAGAAAGATATTTGAAACTCTCATAATTCCATATGAAAGGATAGCATAAGGAATATAAAAGCCATGAAATGCAAGAATGTATTATTGTTAGAAACATAAAATAAAATGGAAAAGAGAAGGAAAGAATCCAAGAGAGTGTGCAAAAGGAAGAGTTTTACCAAATACAAAGAAAGAGAGATTTTCCTTCAATAGATCAAACACCAAGTTCATCGAAATTCTCCAAGACCAACACAAGAACTCAAGGATTTTGAAAGGGGACAAAGAAAGAAAAAACCCCTTGTGTATAACATGAATGAGGCACAAAGCCTAAAGAAGAAGAGAGAAAGAGATCAATAAGCTTATTACAATATTGTGAGAGAAAGAATGAGAATGAGAGAAGAAGAGAGAAGAATTCCCATGAGAACCAACTTTGTGAGAACCAACCTTGAGAAGTGTGCAAGAAGCATCTCTTAAGTAGAGATGAGTGAAATAGTTTGCATGTAACTCCCATATCCTATAAGTGCCACATTCACATTAAGTGTGTGCCATGTATAGGAATCCTCTTAAGGAGGAATATCTAATTTCCTTATTAAAGAAAATACAAAAATGTGACATGTCCTCCTACTTGGACTAGAGGACAAGAACAAAATAGAATACCTTGTTTTATCCTTTAATTACATAGTTCACCAAGGAAAGATCAATTTCAAACAATTATCAATTCCATGTGATTGATAAAAAGATGTAAGGAGAAATGTAACACCATATGTTTTCACACACCAATATAACTTAGTAAACTCCATGATGGAAAATTAAAGTTACCCAAATTATATCTAAGGATGCAATGTATGGGAAATGAAATCTAGACAATAAATCAAAAGTGGAAATGTCATGCATTATGTTCACCAAAATGTAGAACAAGAAAATGAATGGTGGATGGAGAATGGATAGTCCACCTCTTTTCCTAATTACACAATCGAAAGGAAGATGCCATAATAGGCTCAAGTAGGACTTAAGTGCTATTTGATTCAATGACCCCTCACTGATAATGAATTGAGAAAAACATGATTTGAGGGTATATGGCTGACAAATGCAAGAGAGAAGGATAAATAAGTCAAATTAACAACTTTTAAAATCTATAAAATAACATAAATTAGGAAGACACTTCCAGTGACATGAAATAATAACCAGATAGCATATCTGACTTGTAGTTTGAATTTGAGGCTAAAATGGAGGGTAGAGAATGTCGTAGGAACTCTGTACCCAGGTACAAAATTATTTTCCTGCTATATACCTTGCACATTTTTCTGAAACTTTCCAAGATATTCTATCAGATACCATACTTTTTAGATTTTTGACTAGAGCTTCATCACCTGCTCTTGTATAGATAAAAAATGAGAAATTGTTGGGTTGAAAGGGGTTTTCCTTGGTAAAATCCCAATTTATAAATCAAGCTTGAAGTCGAAATAAAATTGCATAAAGGAAAGCAATGTAAATGTGAAGGTAACTATTAGATCTACCTTGTAAATACATATATTTTCATGAACGAATATTGAGATCACACATATTCATGAAGATGTTTGCATGTTTCTTGAATGTAGTTGTTGGATGTTGACTTTGATCAAGGATTCCTTCTCACAAATGCATAGATCTATGAATGCCACTCCAAGATCTTCAATGTTTCTATGCTTGATAACTCTTGCCATGAAAAATGGATGAATGAAATGGATGTAGATGGGTAAAAGTATCTTCTTTCTTGATTAGGAACTCCTATACTTGGCCATCATGGGAGAGAATATTTCTATAATGAAGAATATTTCCTTCAAATTGTCTTGGATTCTTGAATAATGCTTGAGACTTGATCTTGAATACTTGAATGTGAAATTGTAGGAGAGCACTTGAAATCTTGATCAGGGTTCTTACCAAAATGAGGAGAGATAGGCCACTTATATGCCTCTCACAACATTTTGGTGATCAAAATTAACCTAGGCTGACCACAAATTTGGAAATCATGTTAAAACACTACAACGGTCCACCCATTTAAATTTGGGCCCAAAACCCAGGGTATAGAACGCCAAAACCATTATGTACCTAAGAGAATGAGTCTAAATTGAAACAAGGAGTCATAAATGAAGATAAGGTTCTGGAATAAGTGAAGCTAAGTTTCTAGGATCAAGAATAATGGACATGAAATCTCAAAATCACCAAAATGGGGCCTAATAGAGATCTAATTATAGGTGCTAACTTTTTAGGATGGTACACTATCTAATATTTAGCTTCATATTTTCTAGTTCTATATGTATAAAAAAATTATTGATAAAAATTAATCTTTTGTAGAATAGTAGTTTTTATGTACACTATCTTGATGATGATAAGCCACTTTGGTTAGCTTAGGTTTAGTAAATCTCTGACAATAAACACCACCTCACTTTTCCTAGTGCTCTAGTGAGCTAGGCAGATGAATTGAGCTAAAGGAAATTAAGGTTTATTGTGAAGGAAAAATAATTAAAATGAAAATAACTTTACGCTACTGAAAGATAAAAATGTTTAGTCTACTAGAAATGAAAGAGAAATTAGTCAAGACCGGCTAGTGGACTATGTTAGCTCACTGTCCCAGATGCCTTCACGAGTCAAGGACTACAAAATGGATCAAGTTTCTATCACAAAACACCTGCATCCTATATGGATAGGGTACTAAGAACAAAACCAAAAAGATCCAAAACTAATAGCTACACTACCAAAAATAGAGATATAGTAAATATAAATAATAGAAGGTAAACTATGAGATAAAAATGACTATTCTAAGACAAAGAGAGAAAGGAAATATCACAATCTAGAGGTAGAAGAATCCCAAAAAGCTACTCCATTCCACGCTTAAAATCTACACACACAATGGAAAGAAAAATGTTGGATTATTTGTTTAAGAGGCCTACTGAAGTCAGACCCTCATTTTGGTGTTTCCACCTCCACAAACAACTAGATAGATATATTTTTTAATCAATAGTTCAATAAACAATAAATGATAATGGATAAAGAAAGAAATGCTCAAGATACTAATATATGCTTATAAAATAAGATTAAATGAATGTGAGATAACTCCCCTTTGAAGCCAAGAAGCATGAGCTTGGTGGATTAAATGAGAGAATGAGCTTGTGTGTGATGAAAGGCGGTAGATAACCAATGTACAATGACCAAAGAAATATGAAGACTATCTAAAATAGTGAAGATGTTGCAAAGATAGCTCAAAAAATCATTCAAAATACCAAGAAGACTAAAAATGAAGGAAAAAGGGAGGTTTTAAAGAACTAAACTAATTCTCAACATAGGTGGCCTACCAAAGGCACTACCACAAATAACAAGTGCACATGTGTCCTGAACCAAATAGGCCACACGATCGAGGATTCAAATAAAAGGAGATGACAAGGAAAGCATGATGAGATGGAGGCCTAGGTGAAAGTTTTATAATTAAGCTAAAGTAAAGGTGCTACACAATGAAGAATTGCACAGGGTGGAATTTACAACATTACATTCTTCCCACACTTTAACAAGCATATCATTAGTGGAATGCAAGATAAAGTAACAAAAGAGATTTTTTTGAGACACAAAGGGGAAGCTGAGTCTTCTATCCATGTGGAGTTTCTCGTATGGAAAAGACCTGCACCTTCATGAGATCATGTTAAACTGCATCATAAAATGTAAGTTTCAAACAAGCATGTTAGATGAAAAATACTTGACATTTGATTAAAAAACATGATGGAAATTTGATACAGATCGTGCGATAGTGACCACTCAAATTATGTTGGTATGAGTAGCAATTTTTGTTATGTTAAATAGTCATACTATATGATGGTTTTAGATTGCACTAGTATGGATAGCAAGTTGTGTTACACTAGATAGCCATACAATAAGGCAGTTTTAAATCATCTTGGTATGGGTAGCAAGTTGTGTTATGCAAGATATTTGTATGATAGGGTGAATGCTATTAATAGTGGGTTGGGCCCCACAAAGGTAGATAAAAGAGATAGTAGATTAGCTCCCATGAAGGTAGATACAATAGCTAGTTGATTGGCCCCCACAAAGGTATGTATAATAGATTTAAATACACACACACATTATAAATTTTAGAATGCAAGTGATGTAGATATAATAGCTACCCCTTAGAATGGAACGTGTTGCATAGAGAGGAATACGATACATTCTAAGGAGAAAAAAGATGTTGTGGCATGTCAAATTAGCAAGATGGTTCCATGGAATGTCACCCTACAACAACTAACACATGATACCCATAACATTCAACAAACCACGCACAGACATGGGGACCCAATTATTTAGTGTCAGAACCCATAGAAATGTAAAAAAATTAGTATATGAGTGCATATGATTTTTTCTTCATGGTGCTAAAGTTTTCAGATTTGAAGAAGAGCACCTAAAGACACAGATAAAATAAAAATTTAGGTCAACATGGAATAAGGTCTAAATGCCCCAAATGCATTGCATCATCCCGGAATGTCGAAAAGAAAGATGCGACAAATAGAAAAAGTGTACGCCATCAAACCCCTATTTCCAAGTACCAATGCAGTAACTTAGGTCCTTCAAAGGGAAAACACATTAAAAGATAAGCACATGGGAACACAAATAGTAACACTCTAATCTATATATAAAGAAGAGATAAATACCTTAGAGATCCTCCACTAACAGGTCCTCATCCTCCAAATATTGATCATAAGGGGGCAGGAAAAGACTGAAGAGAAAATGCTATTGAGGAAGCTCCAAGAATCTCACCCACACCTAGATCTAAGGCTGATGTCACCTAAAAATTTTCATCTAGAATCTCCATTGAGGTGAGAGTGAGGGATTGTGTGAAGTTCGTCATCAATGTTGATATGTCCTCACATGAGTCAAACATGAACAACTCATAGGACGCAGGTGATTCAACTTGACGTAAGGTAAGGAAGGAGCCACATCACTAACCTCTATAAAAGGGGTGGTTAAAAATTTTAGAGAAAGAAGGGCCTTCTCAATAGAAAGAACATATGTAGAAAAAAGATTTATCGGAATGGATTTCTAATGGCAAAATTCAGGCACATGGTCCTACTCAAACTTTCTCTTAAAAGATTGAGGAGATACCTTATTATCCACTATAGCGGACCTAAGGGCCTTGGAAAATCTAGGATGAAGATCAATGGGTGGTGCAAGGAAGATATATACATGACTACACTAGACACCACCTGTGTATGCAACATGTAGAGTGGTCGAGAAAAAGTTAGGATATCAAGAAGTGATTTTTAGAATTTTTCGAATTCATAATCCAAGATCACCTGTAGCAAAATAACCTGTCATAAAACAAAGAATGGAGACACAACTCAAAATATCCAAGAAATATGAAAAATCATTCAGAGAAGGAATTGAAGGAATTCCTGAGAGAGATGCATAATTACAAAGTGATCAATCCTAATAAAGAAAATAAAAACCCTAAGAAGGGTGGAGAAACCTAGGTTGCATGAATAATTAATAAAAGAATCAATTATTGCATGTCTAAAGTTTAGATGAAGTGAAATAGAGATAAAAAGTGACTTAATAATTAAATCAATAGTGATTTAATTAATAATCGAAAGGTGACTTAATAATTAAATCAATAATGATTTATTTAATAAGTGAAAATACCTTTTTAACTCTAACACCCCCCCCCTTAAGATAAACTTAGGGAGAAGCTAAAAACCTAGAAATAGCTACTGAAAGTAGGAAATGGGTCCCAAAAACAAGGCCTGATCAGGTACCCAAGTACAAAAAACTGTGTAAAGAGGAGAAAAATGAGAAAAACTAGTGGGAAAAACCCCTCTCCGAAAAGAGATGAAGACTAGTGAAGGACTGAAGAAGCCTCCAACTAGAGAATGAAAGAAGAGTGTCCATATAGTAAATGATCTATCTTGCCAAAATGCATAGGTACCAGCCACTGCATCTACCTAGTATATAGGAACAAAAACTGAAAACATAGCTCACTCCATTGAACCAAGGAAGCATATAGAACCAATAGGAAATACCCCTCATAATGTTAATCAGGGAGAGGTATAACAGATACATTGAGAGACTGCCAAGAATAACTGCATGATGAAGAACGTACAAGCACAAATAAAGTATGATGTCAAGGATGATCAGTCGCTGACACACATGAGGCTAATGTTGTGGAAGGAACACTCACTTGGAAAAGGTTCAGCAACCCCCCCATGACACTTTATAATATAATGTGAGTATAATTAGATACAAAATGTGCGGGATCCCAAGCATGCATGATGACACTTTATCTCAGTGCGTTTGCAAAAAAAAGAGATCCCAGGACCTGAAACATCCAAGATATCCACCAAAATGCTAAAAAGAAAAAAACTGAACAAAATGTATATGGAGCAGATTCTGGTAATGAGACTCATACAAGAAGGAGAATAGAACCAGCTTTCTGACACCATGCAAAAGTTGAAAAATGGAGTCCGGATGAGCAAGATATAGCGATCGAAGTGCCAAATGGAACCCTGAATTTGACTGGAAAAAACCCCTGCAATGTGGAAAAATCAGAAAACCAAACCTAGAAAATCAAGTTGGGATCGGAACCAGCTTTTTGACGATATCTTGTTTGGCAAAAATTGCCTTCGTTTTCTCAAGTTATGAGAAAAAAACCACCAGGAGGTCAAAACAGAAAGAACCCCAAGAAACCTCAACCAAAAATGGCGGAGCCTTGCTAAACTGGCGATTCCCTCCAAATTTGGACTACCTCCATATTTCGTCCAAATTTGGTAGAAAGAAGAAAAAAGAAAAATTATGAAAAAAACAAATTTAAAAAATGCATTTTTTTTAAGGAAAAAAAAACTGTATTTTTTTATTTTAAAAATAAAAAATAAAAAATTTGGGGGGGGGGGGGGGGGGC
>MU225648.1:251256-282230 GCA_018584345.1 Thuja plicata | reverse complement strand
GGGTGTTTAAATCCTCTAACAGGGTCACACCTAACAGTGTGTTTTGTAACCTTTGACAGGGTTGGCTCCTAACAGGGCTCACTTCAGAAGAGTGAAAATCAGTAACTAGTTACATTGGTGGTTTTCCTAAATTGGGTTTCCACGTTATATCTGGTGTTACTTGTGTTCATGTTATATGTTTTATGCATGTCAATAACTGTGAATATTTAAAGAATAATATAAGGTTAATTTACCGAGTAACAGCAATATATTAAGACATCTAAGGGACTTGTGGATTTATTTTTGTGGTAACTGATTCACCCCTCCCCTCTCAGTTACTCCATCCATATTTCCAATTGTTGGGATTTGTTAGCTCACTGCCCTAGATGCCTATGCAAGTCAAGGACTATATCACAAATATAGGATGTAGATGCAACACATGTGTGTCTTGTATGGGTGGGGTAAAAAGATTGAAACCAAAAAGGTACAAAACTAAAAACTACCCTGATAGAACAAGAAATATAGTAAATGTAAATAACACGAGGTAAACTATGAGATAACAGTAACTATTTTAAAACAAAGAGGAGAGAAAGGAAATAAGAAAATTTGGAGGTAGAATAATCTCGAGAATCTACTCCATTCCACTCCTCAAACCTACACACATAGATACAAGAAAAATGTTGGGCTATTTTTTCTAGAGGTTTGGTTAAGTCAGACCCCTATTTTGGTGTTTCCACCTCCGTGAACAAATAGATAGATAGATTTGATAATAAATAGTATAATAAATGATAAAAAATAATGGATAAATAAAGAAATTTTAAATATACTAAGATATGATTATCAAAAAAGAGTTAATGACTGTGAGATAACTCCCCTCAGAAGCCAATAAGCCAAAGCCTTGTGGATTGAAGGTGATAAAGAGCTCGCATGTGACAAAAGGATATGGGACAACAATGCAAGATGACCAAAGAGTTGCGAAGATAGTCTAAAATGGTTAAGAAGTTGCAAATATAGCTCAAGGAGTTGTTTGAATGATCAATAAGACAAAAATTGGAGGCAAAAGAGAGGTTTTAAGGAACAAAATTGATTCCCGACATTTGTGGCCTACCAAAGGAAGCATTACGCTACCATAAAAAATAAGTGTAAACATTCGAAAAACTACCTTTGGTCTATAGATTTGTGGCATGAAAACATCTCCATGGTGCACATGAATCTTGAACCAAACATACCACATGGTCAAGGATTCAGATAAAAAAGGACATGCCAAGGCAAGAAAAATGAGATGGAGGCATAGTTGGAAATTTGATTTCAACTAAAGTGGAGCTGATATGAAATGAAGAATTCCATGGAGTGCAATTTATAACATTATATATGGCTTAAGGGGAGAAGCACTTCATCAATCTCTCAATCCATGTAATGTATGTGATCAAAGCATGTATCATGTGATAATAATAGATAGATATTATCAGGATTTATGATTCAATATCCAAGGTGAATTGAAATTTTAAGGGTTCACAAGAGTTCATGTGTCTTAAGGGGTCCTAATAGGATGTCTAAGAGGGGAAGCACTTGATCAAACTCCCAAACTACATGTGATGAATATGATCAAATTATGTACCACATGATCACATTAGATAGATATAATTAGAATCTATGGTTTAAGGTCCTAGGTAAAATGAGAGCTTAAGGGGTCATGAAAGATCATGTATTAAGGGGTCCTAGTGGGATGAATTAAGGGGAGAATCACTTGATAAATATATCAAAGTGTATGTGATGAATGTGATCAAAGTATGTATCATGTGATCACATTAGATAGGTATAATTAGTATCTATAGTTTAAGTTACTCGGTAAAATGAAAGCTTAAGGGATTAGAAGAGTTCATGTCTTAAGGGGTCCTAATATGATTCCTTAAGGGGATAAGAACTCAAGATCAATAAAAATCAAGATACTATTGGAAATTTGGATACATGTTGTCATTGATGTCAACATATCTATAGGGATAATTGTTGGATGTCAACATATCTGCATATCTGTTTGATAGTGGTACAGTATTCTCAGTGTGATGTTGTGGATGCAAATTATTGAAGATCAGTGGTTGTGGATATTAGGAAGGTTTTGAATATATTCTGTAGTTGACTCATGTCAAGTTACAGAGGTCCACATGATGAATTAGATGTGCTACGAGGTCAGGTATGGTGACTGGTTTTACACTATTTACTAGTGTTACTAAATTATGGTGAGAATTACTCTGTATGGTAAGATTGTTGTTTGTGTATGTGTGGAGTGTGATTGAGACATTCTTATGTGTCATCAATTTAAATGGTGTGTGGTCCATAGGTCCGCAAGGCATTTTTCAAGTGTATCAGTGGATGTTGAAAGTTTTCTTGAGGTCCGACATGAGAGTTGTTGGTGAATTTGATGATTTGGGTACTGGCTTCAGATGTTTTTGTGTTATTTCCTATGGATGTTATTGTATTGTGTGATTGTTGAGTTGGTGGTCCACATTGATTGTGGTGATCAAATTTGTAGGATTTTTCAGCCGGTGGTGGTTTTCTTTTTGTTCTTTGTTTACGGACCGTAAAACGTGTTGCAGACATTCGAGGCATGATTTGTGGTTGTGTTACATGATTGAGGTTGATGATAAGGGTCTTTGCTATAATTTGGCCAACATACATTGATCTGGTTTATTATTTGTGGTGCGTGGATGTGCATTTTGAAATTGGGATTGAGTCAACCTTGTTTATTTTTCAAGGATGATGAATTATATATATTTAGGGAAATATTTTGTATTGTGGGTGTGACTTCTTGGGAAGAAAGTTTGGAAGATTTTTTGAGGGTCAAATCGTTCGTCTGTAGGAGGTAGAGAAGGTTTGGACAAAGATCTGAATTGTACTTCATTGGAACTGACCTAGGCATAGGGTAGATGCATTATACAGTTCATAAACTTTGAATTTTAGTCCAATTTATCATTGTAGTGATCTTGTAAGGAAGTGTGCCTTCCACAGGGTTGTAGCCCCTTTGTATTTAAGAAATGAGCTCTAGACAATGTGCCTGAATGCATGTGCATTCCCCATTTGTAATATGTTATACTTCTAAGAAGATATAGTCATATTGTGGGTTTCATCCCCACCGAGGTTTTCCCCTAACAGGGTTCCCTCACTAAAATATTGGTGTTATGTGTTGTGGATGTGTTTTTTATTTTTGCATGCATGTTTAACTTATCATATCATAAATAAGGGTTTTAAAGTTTAAGTTTTGTGACAACCAATTCACCCCCCTCGCAGTTGTCTTCTGCCATAAATCTAACAACTACATATATGATGAATGTGATCAAAGTATGTAGTAAATGTGATATATTTTTAACAAAATTTCTAACCACATATACAAAATATATCAAAAAATTAACAAATAAAATATATTTTTTATTAAAACAAAAAAAATCCTAAATACAAAATATTAACAAATAATTTTTTTCATTTAAAACAAAAATAATTACCAAAAAATAAAAAATAAAACAAAAGGCAAAAAACCATCAACCTTGAAACTAGGGTGGTTGGATTAGGGAGTCTCATATCAATATCTCATTTGCTTTTAGGTAGAAAATGACCTATCAGACATTTTCTAAAAAATGAATACTTTGTAGAACAAGATCTCATTTAGTAGTAAAAGAGATCCCATTTTTTTAATTCTCAACTTAGGATCCCATTCTAATTTTGGGTCTAGGATCCTGAAGCAAAGTAGGATCTCATTTTCTACTAAATGGGATCCCATTTTATTCGACATGATTTAGCCTTTATGGCTAAGTCTAAAACCTTCACCACAAATGGATGTGAAAATTGCTTTCCTTGATTGTGATTTGGAGGAGGCTATTTATATAACATATCCATAGCGCTACGTGGTAAAAGGTAAAAGTAATTTGGTTTGTACATTGAAGAAATATGTGTATAGCCTCAAGTAGAATCCTAAGATGTATCATAAATTTGATGCATATGTGTTAAGTTTGAGATTTGAACATTCCTAATTAGATCACTATGTTTATTATAAATATGATTGTGATTGTTTCCTATACATTACATTATATGATGATAGTATGTTATTCATTGGTAAAGGGAAATGTATGATTTCAGAACTAAAGTCTCAACTTGATGCTAGATTTGAAATAAAATATCTTGGTGCATCTAAACACATTATTGGGGTGGAAATTAGAAGAGAGAGTGAAAAAAGTCTCAAATTGGTAAAAGGGAAATGTATGATTTCAGAACTAAAGTCTCAACTTGATGCTAGATTTGAAATAAAATATCTTGCTGCATCTAAACACATTCTTGGGATGAAAATTAGAAGAGAGATTGAAACAAACTATGGCTAGCTTAGAGTAAGTATGTGTATTCATTTTTACAGAGTTTTAATATGTAGGATTATAAACCATTATGTGTTACCTTTAAAATTAGAGTGAAATTACATGTTCTATATTATCCTACATCCCCATCACAGATGAAAGACATGAGTAGAGTGCCTTACTAGAGTGCATTTGGAAGTTTGATGTATGCTATGATTTGCACTAGACCAAACATTGCCCAAGCAGTGACAGTTCTTTCCAGATATATGTCTAATCCTGGTAGATTCTATTGGGATTTAGTTAAAAGACTCTTTAGATATTTGAAGGATACCTTAGAGTATTCTTTATATTTTCATTTCAATTTGATAGGAGATAATATTTCCCTTGATATTCATGGCTATATAGCTTCAGTGTGGGCTGGTGATTTTGATAGCAAACGATTCATCAATGCTTATGCATTTTCTTTATTTGGAGGTACAACTAGTTGGATGAGTAAGCAATGGGATGTGGTTGTGTTTTCCACTACTGAAGAATAGTATATGAAAACTTCTCACATTTATAAAGAAGCCAATTTTTTTAAGAGGTTGTGTTCAAGTATTGGAATAAAAAATATAGTGGCAAGTTTTTGTAATAGTCAGAGTGCACGATCATCGTAGCTAAGAACCCAACATTTAATTCCAAGACCAAACACATTGATTTTTACTATCATTTTGTTAGATACATGGTTGAGGGTGACAAGGTGAAGTTGGTAAAGGTAGAGACTTTGACAAATGTTGCAGATTCTTTAACCAAGGCTATGAGCATAGAGAAGTTCAAATAATTTTCAGTGTCTATGGGCCTCTCAACTCCTATCAATTAAAACATGGTGTTAGTACCCCTCTAGTAGGTCTTACAAGGTGTTCAAAAAGTGGGATTTTTGTTAGGAAAATGGTGTCTCAACCTTGTAACAATAAAAAGGTTAATGGTGCATTTTGATGCTAGATAAGGTGCATTTTGAATTCTATATACACATGTTTTTCTTATTGGTACATTTTGAATGCTAGATAAGGTGCATTCTGAATGTTGGATAACCACATACATTTGTTTTCTTTCTAGTGCATTCTCAATAAAATATTACTTAAGTAATGGGAGTATTGAGTCATTATATGGTTAATCCTAGAAGAGAGTAGTAGGTAGAAATGAGGAGAGCCTTTAGGTACTTGTGAAGTACTATATATTATTTTATTTTCTACAAAGGATAGTACTCTCAACACTTGGAAATTTGAGGTTTGTTGACTCAAATTGGGCAAGATGTGTGGATAATAAAAGATTTAATGGTGGTTCATTTTTTAACTTGCTTGGTGGTGTTATTATTTGGTTGAGAAAGTAATAGACCATGGTCACTTTATTCGCTACAAAGGTAAAGAACATTGTATCTACTTATGCATACACTGAACAATTTGGATTCATAGATTGTGTTCAAATATTGGACTAAGTTAGAGAGCAATATGGATTGAATGTGATAGTCAAGATGCCATTATCTTAGAAAATAAATTGACTTTTCATACATTGATAAATCGTTTAGATTTGTCGTATTATTTTGTTCATGACATGACGAAGGATGAAAGGGGCGATGATAGAAAAGTGCCACTTTGGTGAATGTTATAGATGTATTGGCAAAGTAAGTGAGCACAAATAAGCTTAGATGATGTAGTGAATCTATGGGCCTCGTGACTCTTAGCATTTAGATGATGGTGTTCCCCTTATGTTTCTGCTAAAGGTTTGACAAATGAGATAATGTTGATAAAAATGTGTCCCAACCTTTATTTTTCTAATATTTGTATTTAATTATATAGTTGTATTTTATTAAATCACATACAGTTTTAATTTGGTAATTTGTATTTATCACTTAGTTGTCATAGAAATTCTTAAATTCAACTTTAACAATTTGTGACATGGATGGTAGTTGTTGGATTAGAAAGAGGGTGAAAGGGGGTTTAAGTGTGGACTTAAATAAGAAAATTAATATATTTAGTTTGCATGTGCATGTTACGAAAAAGAAAAATAAGATCACACGCGGAATGTTTTAGTTCAAATAGAAAGTTTTTAACTTTTCTTAATTTGTATATTGGAATTCACATGGAAATTTCGGTGCCACTTTTAGCTGATAATCTTCTCTCATGGTTTGAGATTCGAGAAACCATTGGTAGTTTCTAATTTTGAATCTTGCTTATACATTGACTCATAGTTAGGAGATATATATTTATTATGGTATGATTTTATAAGAGGTTATGCTGTAGAAACATATCTAGACTTGTGTTATTTTCCTCCTATGAAGGCTTGAGCATGTTGATGAGTTGTAACTAGAACTAGTACTATAGGCAGGTACCCATTCATCTACTTAGCTTATTTTGGCTAGTAGCTCTTGTTCAACTTTTTAATGAGCAACTTGTAGAGCTAGTAAAAGAAATTTGTGGAACCACATAACACTTTTGCAATAACTAGTTGCTTCATTTATAGCCTCTCCTTTTTTTTTCCAAAGCTTAGGGCGAGGTCCCATGGGGGCTTAAACTTCTATTTTTTAGAAAGAGGAAGTCCCATGAAGAAAAAAGAAATTTGTTATGTGATTATTTGGAATCTTTTCCTCTTTCTAATTTTTAAGCTTGCATATTTGAGCATGAAAATGGGGTGGGGCTTGAAATTGCCCCACCAACTTAGGAATGTTATTGCCACTTGTCAAACATCCAAGTTTAGATTTTTCTCTCAAAAATAAATTTTGGATTGATTTTTTTTTACTGGTTTTATCATTGCACCAATTATAGAAGACAAAGGTATTGTATTCATGAGACCACCATCTTCCTTAAATTTTGGAGCTTAAACTTTTAAGATGAACTTCACTATAAAATTCATGAGATCAACAACTATAAAAATTCCCTAAAAAATCTTTCCCATGATTGGAAATTTGCATGGGAGCTTAGATTTAAGCATAAAATGCACTCAAGCTACCTCATGGAGACATATAGTATGAATGCATTAGTTTTAGTTTCAAAGGATCGAGCAACCTCATGGAGACATATAGTATGAATGCATTAGTTGTAGTTTCAAAGGATAGGTTTTTTTCCTAAAGGATTTTCCTAGTGTAAATACTATGTCATTTTGGTAAATGTTCCTACATTAATTTTCTTTTTCTAAAATCATGTCTCTTGTTAATTGATTAGTATAGGAAGTTTTTCTCCTATTAGCTTCCTTTGAAATATGACCCTATCCAAGAGCAATTTAAACTTTTTGATTCAAGATTTGTAATAATTAACCCTTCATAAATTTAATATCAAAACTCATATTCAAATTGTAAACTACTATATAAGATTAATCATTCTTCATTAACTACTTAAAAAACAAAATCAAATTATAGAACCTATTCAATTTCATTTATATTTACAATTTCGACTCCCTATTAAAATCTAATTTATATTTACTCTTTTATATCAATTCTCAAACCTAGATATACATTGTGTGTAAATTATTCCCCATATCTTTATAATAAAGAATTAAAAAATTGGTCAAAAACATATTTTAAAATTGTAATAATGACTATAGTTTGCAAAAGACAAGTAATGAAGTTGCTTTCCCAAGGTTGAATTTGAATTGGGCTATGGTCACACCTAGGCTTGATAGCAACATGGGGAGTAAAAAAGTACATGTTTAAAATTGTACCACATTCTTTGCACTTGGTATTTAGGGCATTTAAGGCTCAAACTATCGTCACCTCTACTCTCAATTTCAAAAAATTCTAATTGTAAAATCAAAATGGAAAATGGAATATTTCTATCCATTCTAAAATTACCTTTTAACTAATGATTTAGTTAGTGCACACTAAATAAACTCATAATGAGGCACGGTTTGCTAAATATAAGGGCGATATGCATGCCGTAGATCTAGAAAAAAAAAAGGAAAAAAGCACAAACGACAACTAAAAGCAAAATTTCATGGCAAAGCACAATCAAATTTTTTAATCCATTTTAAACTTTGAAACATGATATCTAGATAGTTGTGTAGATTAAGAAGAATGTTGGTTGATGAGATCTGAGTAAGATCATTGTTGGCCACAATCATACTGTCAAGTAAATCTGTGTTTTTTAAAACTCAATACAATCATTATAACCCCATGGGAAACTTCAAAATAATAATATCTTTGAATTGCATACAGTGGTCCAAATAGATCTTGTAAGGGACGGTGCAGATGGAGTCCAAGCTCTGAGGAATGAATCTAGAGCTTCCATTGTTGGGTCTTTTAAACTGAACGCCCATAGACAAAGCCTATGATGATGTTTTCTCTCTTTACCTGCAATATTTGTAGTAGCAAATTGTCATAGTCTGTGTAGTCCCCACAAATTCCCCAATAACAAAACATTTGGAAAGCTTTTTCCTGCACATTCACCAAGAAAGCAAGACTTTAGAGAGCACATTTGACCCAGTTGTTTTCAACTCCAATTCATATGGAATCAGATCATATGCCCTAAACTACTCCTTTGACCTTCGAGCTTGTGTAGTTATCATGGACAAAATCATGATTCCCTTCATACCAAATCCACTCACAAAATACCCAATACAAGTAAGTACTTTAAAACCGGTCCAATTAGGGGAGGTGAGGTGATATAGAATAGAGTTAATGTTAAAAGTTGAATCTTTATCTTTATCTTGGACAAATCATAATTTCTTGCATACCAAATCCATTTTACAAAGTACCTAATACATATAAGTACTTTAAAACCAGACCAATTAGGGGAGGTGAGGTGATATAAGGATAGAATTGATGTTAAAAGTTGAATCTTGGTAGTGGTTTTTTTACCTGTACTTCGAGGAATTGAGTCTAAATAAGGGAGGTAATATAGTGTGGAGTGTTGATGTTAAAAGTTAGGATCTTATCATTGATATTTAGTGGGTGTTGTAGATTTGTTTAGCAAGATGGACAATTGATGTGATGTAACACTATTAAACATGGGATGTGGAAATTGAAATGATGTAGTGGGTGCATTCTTGGGATCTTCAAAGGAAAATGCTTCTTCCCAATCAGTGCTCAGTAGCCTTGCATGCCTAAGACTTTTTTTTGCATAAAAACCATGACTCATTCCATTCGTATGAATCAGCACTAGTGTAAATGGCAGCAAATCAGAGCAACCTCTGGAACTGGGACTATGAAAATTTTAGGCTTGATTCAGATTTTCCTATGGGTAAGTAGACTTGTAGTGTTTGTTTGTTTGTTGTTATATGATTCAGTATTATTCAATCTTTTTTGAGTCTTTTCTGATGATTTGGTTTGTGAATTCATGCTCAGCTATACCTCAGTCAGTGTGGGATGAATGGGAGCACAGTTTACTTGCCTCCACACCTTCATCACAGATAATTCAGCAACCCCAGTTATCAGCATTATCTCTATACAATGAAGGTCAGTCAATACACAGTCCCTTGATCTGTTTTTGACGTATGAATAGATAATTTGTATGATTTTGCTGCTAGTAAATGTATGGATATATAGCATATAGATTCTGTTTTGAGGTATTTATGTTATGTAACAATTCAGGCACTAGACTACATTACTAGTTTCTAACTTTTAGATTGGCATTAGCTGGTCTAAATCCATTCTAAGGCCTTCTCATTGTTTTCTCACTACAAGGGCTTTCTTGGAGCTCAAAGAATTCATTTTTAAACTAAAAACATCTTTGATTGCAGGAATGACTGATATTTCAGCAGCTGCTTCAACTTGTTATAGAGATTTTTGTGAAGAAAGCCCTATATGTAAAAGAAGACGGATGCTTCTGTTCCCAGGAGATGAGGCTACTCATTATGGAAATTTTGATTATGAATCTATGAGGGTAAAGATTGAATTCCAAAACTGTTTCTTTTCTAGAAATAAACATTGCAGTGTCACCTTTATGAAAATGATAAATGGTGCATGACTTTATATTTGAGGGTTCTGTATTTGATTTTGTTAATAGTTATTGTGGTTGTTTCTGGTTTAGATTGTGTATAGTATTTACATCAACAGTTTTGGATCATGCTCTATGATCTATTGTCTTTCTTGTCCATGAGCTTTCTATCATCTTGATGATAGATCACAAATTATAATCTGAAATGTTGATGCAAAAATTATGCACAATCTAAACTAGAAGCAACAACCATAACTACTATGAATTGTAGAAAATTAATACATTAGTGAACAGCTGGTTAAAATAGATAGCATCTAAGAATGAAGGTGATGGGTAGAAAATAGTCCAAGAAAACGTGAAGGACACGAATGGTAAAAGAAAAAAGGAGGATAATATTCAAACTAAAAGAAACTGTGTTTCTTTCTGACCCAAATAAACAATCTGATTGATGCAGAGTTGTTCAGGGTATGACTTGAGAAGTATATGTGAGAGCATACAACTTCCAGAATCAACAGCGAGTTCCCTGTGGTTCTCTGGTAATACAACAGTATCAAAGTTAGTTATTATTGTCAGACTTTCACTGTGGAGATCCATCTTGTCCACAAAGTTGGGTTCTTTCATAATTGAATGATGAAAAATTGGATTTTTTGTTTGACAGATGATCAGATTCTTTACCCCAAGAAGTTGTGCCAGGAAAAATTTCCTGAGCAACAAGGTCTAGAATTAAAGAGAGATGGACAAATGTAAGTAAAGTAAATGTTTATATGGAGGGTTTTTTGTTGTTTTCATGCTGATATACCCATAAGAGCTGCAATTATAGTTGGAGTGCAAAAGGATTGGCAAATTGTATTTATGAATTCTTTTTGGGGTCTTTGATGAAATTCAACTAGTTATCTGTCTGAATGGAACAGGAACATCTCACAACCACCATTTTTTAACCAACAAGGTAAATGAAATCAATATTAATGGCCATTTTGATATACTACTAGTCTTTGATTTTCAGACTGTTTTAGTCATTTGATATTGTGGTTTTGCTTTGTAGAAAACAAGGCCCCAGTGAAATCTGATTTACAGCAATTTGAGGAAAAACCTTTAATCAACAGACCTTCACTCGAGGGTAAATTAAGCTTCCCCTGATGATCTAATCTGTCTGTTTTTAATGAACAATCAATTTTTTATGATCATAACCTTAAAATGTGTTTGTTAATGTTTTATTAGGTGTGGGTATAAAGAAAATCAATACCGATCCTCTTACAGCTGCTAAGAAGGACAAGTTAGCTACCCCAGTTCTGGCATATCCATTTGCTGTGCTAAAGCCCAGTGGGGTTGAAGGAGATGTGACACTCAATGACATAAACAAGAGAATTTTGATGCCTCCCAAAAGACCCATTCAACATCCTGTTGGGGACTATGCCAAAATTCCATCTGCTGCTTCAACTGGCTCTGGGCTTTCTGGAAAGGCTGTGGTTGCTCTCACCAAAATACACACACAGGGCAAAGGAACCATTACAATCATGAGGACCAAAGGCTGAGTTGTGCATTATGTGCAACAACCCATGTATAGGATCTGCATTGCACCCAAGGTACACTTGCAAAAGTGTCCACAACCCATGTATTTCTTTGTTTTTTTTGTCTTTGCTATCTCTTCTTATCCTTCCACCTCACTCTTGTTCCTCATGACGTCGCCCTCTTTCGACTCTCCTGCCGCCCATCTCTATAAGACTTTGTCTGCAATCCAAATCTTTACTCTTCCTCTTTCTGATGATGAATTGCTGAATGCAATCACAAAAGTGATTAAAAACTTACACAGTTTATCCTGAAGCACTTGATACATTCTAAATTCAGTTACACATTTTTTTAGATGTTCTCCAAAGTCTTGGTATACATCCAAAACCATCTCAATAGACACCAACAAGGGTAGACCTTAAAAGGTCTTACAAATTAGAATGCTTTTTAATAAATAAGTGCATCAGTTTCTATTAATTAGGAGGTGGAGGATACAAATTAAGGACACAAGTGAGATATTACAAATTAGGAGGTTGAGGACACAAGTGCAACAAAGTAGAAGTTAGAGGCCTCACAAAGAGGAGTGGAGTTCAAGGGAATCAAAATTGGCTTTAGTATGTATATATATTTGTATATTCTTTTTTTCTGAACTGGATTTGAGATGTGCCTGGGATAGGAGAATTGGGCAATATTGGTTTGTAATGTATTTTATTGGGATTTCATGAAAGTATCTATATTTCATGTTTTGTATCACAGGTTGATAAATATATACATAATGAAGAGTTGTATGTCATCTTTCTAGCTGTGTTCCATAGCTGAATTTCATGATTCTGTTTAACCAAAGTTTCTGTTTTGCCTGTCTGCACCATGAATAAAAAAATATTTTGTGGGTTTCCTTGTACTGCCATTGGATATTTCTTCTGCCATATTTCCACGTTGTAGGTTGGAAAAAAATACATAATAATCTACAAAGTCAATGATAGCCATGTTGCAGAGGCAGTAAAAGGACCTTTCAAGTGGGTGTAATGAGAACAGAATATACACATTAGTAAAAGGTATAATAGTGGGATGTAAAGTTGTAAGTAATCGAGTGAGTCTTTGGAGAAAAATGGGTCAAAAGCAGGTGAAAGATCTCTATCGCTTTCTTAAAGCCGTGTGCATTTCTGGATTACATTTATCCATGGCTTTCAATTTTTTTCCATGTTTATCTTTGCGCAATTTGTGTCATGGATACCACTGTTCATAGGATGTTAAATAAATTGAAATTTTCTATTCCAACACGTAAGTAAAAGTATATGAATTCATATTAATAAAAGATTTACTTGAAAATTATATGATAAATAGGATCCAATCATTGGTGGTGGTTAAAAATTTTAAATGTAGATTCTTCATCCTATGCATTCAAATGGGTGATGGAGAGTCATCAGTGGTTAGTGGACCCATTACTCATTTCATGTTGTTGCATGCACCCATTACTCATTTCATGTTGTTGCATGCAATGTTATTGCATGTTGGGATGCTAGAGTCATCAATGGTTAGTGGACCCATTACTCATTTAATGTTGTTCACACAATGTTATTGCATGTTGGGATGCTAGGTTGTGTCTAAGGAGTTACAGTTTTCCTATTATGTATGGGATTGGCACTTCTGTGAAGTTCAAATGAATATTTATTATTTTTTACTATGTTTATAGATTGTAGCTAGGGCCATAGAGAGTTTGCATGTATTCTTGTTGCCTCCTATTTTGATATATCATAGTGCTATGTTCATTCTAGCTTTCATATATATATTGTATACTTTGGTTAGTATATGTATATGTTGTTTTACAAGTATTGATACGTTTTTAACATGTTACAAGAGACTAGAATGTTAGTTTGTTGATGTACATATTCACTTGAAGAGTAATAATATACTTGTCCTCTAAAGAAGGTTTCAATGTAAATTTTGTATCACATATGATTTGCTAATTTTTCTGTTGCTAATTTGAGAAATCACATAATACTATTTTTTAGTAATATTTTTTTGAGTAAATTCATTTCATAATTCAATACACTAAAAGAATTTTTTGTTGTAGTTTCACCTTTGTTTTACAACAATATGTAGTTGAATAATGCTTTTTCATCATCACAATGTTAACCATTCTTATTTAGCTTGTGTATTCAGGTGTAAAATTAGTATTGTGCATATGCATATTTTATCATAGAATGGTCATGTTACATAAATTAGCATAAATAAACAAAATTAGATATGGAACACATGGAAAAAAAAAACCTATAACTTTTAGAATAACTGAGGGGGGGGGGGGGGGAATTAGTGCCTTGATAATTATTCCAAAAATTTAACCAAAAACTTATCTCTTAAATATAATACCCTCAATTATCTTACATTCTCAATTTTATCAAGATGTATGCCTTAAATAACTTTAACAAATATAAACTTCTCGGTAAGATATACTGTTTATCTTTTCTAGACTTTACCAAGTAGCACCAAATAAACTTAGAGTTAACCAACCAATCTAGTTTCAATAATGTGTAAAGAAAAATATCAATGCAATGAAACATATACACATTTGACACATATATTTTTAACGTGGAAACCCAATATGGGAAAAACCACCTGGGACTAGTAACCCAAAATATTTTCATTCTTTTGAAGTGAGCTCGGTGAAAAGCCAACCCTGTTAAAGGTTACAATACACACTGTTAAGTGTGACCTTGTTAGAGGATTTAAAACCAACAGTTTGTTTTTTGACCTAGCACTCACTATGATGTCAACAAGAAAACCTTTTGATACTCTTGAGTATCTCAGTACAATAAGGACTGTTAAATCCCACTTGGTTAAGAGATTTTTTGAATCAATGGTTAAACTAATATAGTAAATGATCTGTTCAAAATACAACTTTGATTTGCAAATATTCAGATCTATTGTTACTTCTATAATACCTCTCTAATCAATATACACTTCAGTTCCTTTTCTTTATTTCTTTCTTCTACTCGGTGAATGCTTTTTCCTCTGTTGCTCGGTGTCCACAAAATTTCTTGGCTCTGTTCTTTAACCTGTCTGATCAGATCTGCATGAAGAATTCTATCTTCACACAAATTATACTCAGCATTCCTCTTTTTGATAATGAATTTCTTGTCTCTTTATATAGACAAGATTACCCGCTCAATCTCCTTGTTTTGTCGTAGATCTCTCATTGATCCGTAAAACTCGCCATGCGTTGCTTTATCCCGTAAAGCTCTCCTTTAGTTTTATTCCATAAATCTCTCCTTGATAACTGTGAATAAAACATGCTTTAAATCTTCTTCCTTTCTTTAGTTTAACTAATCGTTGAAAATAAAGCAATCAATCAGTCAACCCTAAATTGTAGCTTTGCCAGCTAAGCAATTTTGTCTTTCTTTAACTTTAGTTATGCTCGGTCATCATCTTCAGTTGTGCTTGGTCATTAACTCCAGTTACTGTGGTGCTCGGTATACACTGTGAACTGCTCGGTGTTCATTGTCACTCGATGTATACAAACTTTTTATATTTTACCGACAACATAAACTTTGTCTCTTCAGATCTTCAAGGTTATGATAATATGTGTATGAATAATCAAACCATATCAAGTTGACATCAATGAAAATACAATACATTAATTGATTTAATGTCTTGCATTCACTTTTGTATCTCAGTGATCATCAACTTATCATATGCAAGCATTCAATCAGTTTTAGTTCATCAATCTCTCCCTTTGGCATTGATGGCAACATACTATGAAATATGTAGTATAAGACATGACATAACATACCAAACTTATTATTCTATAACCAATTCAAATATCTGAATCTCGGTAAGCTCTTCTAGCTCAGATTTGATTCTGCTGTGTTCTCTCCCTTTCTTCATTCCCTTCAATGGATAGGTGTAGCAATTCTGTCTTCTAATTTTGTCTCTCCCTTTTCTTGTAGAATCTCTTCTCCTTTTTCTAGATAGATATGCAGTGTTAACTCTCTCTAATTCTCTCCATTTGATGAATGGTTATTTCATTGAATCTTTCTCTCCCTTTGTGTTGTAGATTCTTCTTTCTTTGATGGATATTTCATTTCCCTGATGGATATTTCATTTAATATTTCTCTCCCTTTGACAGAAAATCCAAAAAAATATACAGCTATGTAGTAGCCAACAATATCTCTGGTGTGTGGTTTAGATAAGTTCCTTCAGTGTACTGATATGTCATTGCAGTCCATATCTTAGCTTGCATCAACATGATTAATCTTATGATAATGTGTAGGCTGATGCAGCCTTCAAGACAACTTAGTGACCATTATACAAGGGACAAACCCCTAGTCTATTCCTCAGGTATTCAAATATATCTTTTGGAAATGGTTTTGCGAATATGTCTGCTAGTTATTCTTTGGATTGTACATATTCTAGTATCACCTATTTCTCTTGTACTTGTTTCCTCAAGTAATGATACTTAATAGATATGTGCTTTGTCTTAGCATGCATCACAGAGTTCTTTAAAATATTTATAGCACTTGTATCACAATAGATAATTACTAGGTCAAGAATTTCCTCATTCATACCTTTCAGCAATTGTTTGATCCATGCAATGTTAGAGCAATTTGCAGCAGCAACTACATATTCTGCTTCTATAGTTGATTGAGATATGCACCCTTGCTTTTTACTTATCCATGTGACAAGTCTTCACCCATAAAGAATGTTCCTCATGTTGTGCTTTTACTATCATCCATGTTCCAGCCCAATCAACATCAGTATAAACTTGTAGCTCAAATTTGCCTTCTTTATTGTACCATAAACCATAGTCTTTAGTATTCTTTAGATATCTCAAAATTCTTTTAACAACAGTCATGTGTGATTCCTTAGGGTTAGCAGAAAATATTGCAACTATACCAACTACATGTGCTATATCAGGTCTAGTGTGTAAAACATACATTAGTTTGCCATTCATAGATCTGTATAAGGCCTAATTTACCTCAGTTGTCTTGTCTTCCTTTGTCAATTTACATCTGGTTGCTATAGGTGTTCCAACTGGTTTGGAGTCCTCCATTTTGAATATCTTTAGAACTTCTTTGATGTATTTGGATTGTGTGATGTAGATGCCTTTATCCTATTGTAGAATCTATAGACCAAGAAAAAATTTGATCTCTCCAAACATTGACATTTCAAATTCTTTGCTCATTTCATCAACAAATGATTTGCATAACATATCATTACCTCCAAATATGATATCATCAATAAATATCTCATCAATCAAAGTCTTATCATCCGTTTTTCCTTTCAAATACAGATTACTGTTGTCACTTGTTCTAACAAATCAAATACCTAATGAGATAAGAGTGAAGTCTTTCATACCATGATCTTGGTGCTTGTTTCAATCCATACAAGGCTTTGTGTAGTTTAAAAACCATGTTCCTCTTGTTAGGATCAACAACCCTTTAGGTTGTTTAATGTATACCTCCTCTTCTAGTATTTCATTCAGAAATACAGATTTAATATCCATTTGGTATACTTTGAATCCTTTAAAAGAAACATAAGCAAGTAGAATTCTTACTCCTTCTATTCTAGCAATGGGTGCAAAGGTTTCTCCATAATCAATACCTTCTTCTTGTGCATACCCTTTGCACACTAGTCTTGCTTTGTTTCTTGTGAATTCTCCATTCTTATTAAGTTTGTTTCTGAAAATCCATTTGGTGCCAATGACATTTTTCTCACTCAGATTAGGTACTAATGTTCATGTTTTATTCTTCTCAATATGTTCAATCTCTTCATTCATTGCACTAACCCATTCTTGATTCTCAAGTGCAGTATTAACAGATTTAGGCTCAAAATCACAAATCAAACATCTATTGTTAAGTGACTTACTTTGTGTTCTCATTTCTTCTCTTTTTTCCCCAATGATTTGGTCATGTGGATGGTGTCTTCTGACATATTTAGCAAGTACAAGTTCAGATCTTTGTTCTTCATTTTGATCTTCATCACTCGGTTCAACATTTTGAGCATTTTCCTGATTCTTGGTGTGTGCATCTTGTTGCTCGGTTTCATTGTTTTGTCGCTCGGGCAAGATGTCAGGTTCTTCTATGTAGAAAAATCATTTGTAATCTTCAGGTTCCTTTATGCTTTCCTCATCATTTTTCTCAGCAAATTCATCCACTTTAACATTTACACTTTCAATGATTTTGTTAGAAGATTTGTTCAGACATTTATAAGATTTACTTTTAGTAGAATATCCTAGAAATATTCCTTCATCACTTTTAGAGTCAAGTTTCTCATTTCTATCATCTTTCAGTAAATAACATTGACTTCCAAACATTCTAAAGTAACTCACATTTGTGTGTATCCATACCATAGCTCATAAGGTGTCTTATTTGTGTCTTTCTTCAATTGAACTCAGTTCAGTGTATAGACAATAGTACTTACAACTTCTCTCTAGAATGTTTGTGTGATGCCTTTTACAATCATTAGTGATATGGCACAATAAACAATTGATCTATTCCTCCTTTCAGCAATCCCATTTTGTTGTGGTGTTCTCAGTGCAGAAACCTGTCTTGTAATCCCATGCTCATTACAAAAGTTAGTGAATTCATTAGAAATAAATTCTCCTCTATATGATCTTAAACATTGCAGTTATTTTCCACCTTGTTTTTCAACTTTAGCTTTATACCATTTGGACATCTTAAATGCTTCAGATTTATTTTTTAAGAACATGACAGTCATCATCTTAGAATAGTCATCAACAAATAAAATAAATTATTTATCACCATAATAGCTTTTTTTATCATTGGTCCACGTAAGTCAGTATGGACTAACTCTAGAATAGCATTAGATGTGTAGGTTTTTCTCTTGAAACTAGACTTTGTCATTTTTCCTATTTGACAATTCTTGCACATAACATGGCCAGGCTTTGAAATGCTCGGTAAGCATCTTACTTTTCTTTTTTACTTATCTTAACCATGTTGTCAAAATTCACATGACATAACCTTTTATGCCATAACCAAACTTCTTCATTTCTAACCAATAAACAAGTGGTCTCAATATCATCAAGATAGAAAAGATTACCTTTTGTTCGTACACCAGTACCGATCAACTTTCTTGTTCCATTATAGATCATTGCCTTTTTTTCTCAAATGTAATTTGGTGTCCTGTGTTGTTCAGCTGTGAAACACTCAACATATTATAGCTAATTCCTTTCACCCAATATGCATTTTCACATCTGATAAGATTATTCAATATGATGGTACCTTTTCTTTCAACTAGGCAAGGTGAGTCATTACCCATCCTAACTAATCCACCATTATAATATTCAAAAGCTTCAAACTTTTCTTAATCTCCAGTCATGTGATGAGTATAACCACTATCAATAATCCAGACATCATTTTTACTAACTTTAGATATGAGTGTTGTTTCAACATACCTTTCTTCTTCGTCTGAATCATCCTTCATAGCAACAAATACTACCTCAATATCTTCATCATAATCAGTGTCATAATTTTCAGCTTTGTTCTCAACTAGGTAACAAGCCTTCTTGCCTTTGTCCTTGTAATCTCGGTTATCTCTTCTGTCAGAGTGTCAGTTGCTTTTGTAGTCTCGGTCATCACTTCCGTCATACTTCTTTTCATAAGAGCTGTCATTGTTTCTTTCATCCTTTTTCTTGTTAGGGCGTCTAGCAGCAAAATGTCCAATTTATTTGTAATTAAAACAGACCAATGGTAATTTACTTTTATATCTTCCTTTACCTCGATGTAATCTCCTAGCCATTAGTGCTTCAAGTTTATCAAGTTCTTGTTCATCACTATTACTTTCACTATCATTTCTCATAGTGTGTTTGTTATTAGATTTGCTTATTTTCAGAGAAGACTTGAATGGAGACTCAATAGTAGGTAAGACACTTGTAATAGTTGTTCATCTCAAATGAAATAAGTCTACCAATCAAACTATCAAGAGTAACATTGTTATTAGCTACTACTCTCATTTCTTGAATTGCAGATACTCTAATAGCATAAACAGGCAGTAAGGTTCTCAGAATTTTACTTACAACTGTTTCTTCTTCAAGTACTCCTCCTACTCTATGGATAGCATTAACAACTTCTTTGATTCTGTCATTGTATTGAGTGATATTCTCTCCTTCTTTCATTCTCAATTCATCATACTTTCCTCTTAGGATTTTAGCTTTAGCTCTCAGCACATTGGTGTCTCCTCCATGTACTAGCTTGAGTTTGTCCCACATTTTCTTTACATAAGTGCATGACTTCACATCTTCAAATTCAACATCGGTTAGTGAAGAAGCAAGTTATATCATCATAGAATTGTGTTCATGTTTCTCTCTCAATTGATCAACAATTAGAGGTCCAGTAGGTGCAACATATTCAGTATCCAAGGGTTGCGTAACATCATTTCCAATACCATATAGATGAAGTCTTATCCTTCTTTGCCATGATACAAATTTGTCCTTTTTCAACTTAGACACATCCATTTTACTCATCTTGTGATCTTTAGCTTAAGTCCCTTTAAAATTTTCTTCCAAGCACCAAAGCTCTGATACCAATTGTTAGAATAACTGAGAGGGGAGGGGGGGGAGGGGGTTGAATCAATGGCCTTAATAATTATTCCAAAAATTCAACCAAAAACTTATTTGTTAAATATAATACCCTAAGTTATCTTACATTCCTATTTTCATCAAGATGTATGCCTTAAATAACTTTAACAAATATAAACTGCTCGGTAAGATATAATGTTTATCTTTTCTAGACTTTACCGAGTAGCAGCAAATAAACTTAGAGCTAACCGACCAATCCAGTTTCAATAACGTGTAAAGAAAAATATCAATGCAATAAAACATATACACATTTGACACATAGATTTTTAATGTGGAAACCCAATATGGGAAAAACCACCTGGGACCGGAAACCCAAAATATTTTCACTCTTCTGAAGTGAGCTCGGTGAAGAGCCAACCCTGTTAAAGGTTACAATACACGCTGTTAAGTGTGACGTTGTTATAGGATTTAAAACCAAGAGTTTATCTTTTGATTTAGCACTCACTATGTTGTCAACAAGAAAACCTTTCGATACTCTTGAGTATCTCAATACAATAATGATCTGTAAACTAGGATTTACAAGTTTATATCTTAATCCAAAATACAGATTTAATTCCCTGATCCAAGCTGTAATTGTGTGGCTATGTGTTTTAAATGTTGAAATTACAAGAAATAGTTATGCTTTAAACACTTTAAATCAACTATGTGTTTAATTACATAAAAGAGAACATTAAATGTAACAAAATGACATAACATAACGATAAATGAGAGAGATAGAAGAGAAGATGCAAACACTTGATAACAAAGTTCGTCCTTAAGGACTACGTCTTCAGGTCCGCTTCTCAATTTGGGAACCACTTTATTAAATTTGCCAAGCAAAATTGCCTTGTTACAAATTCCAAGCTCCAAGCCTTCACCATCTCTTTTCTTACAATTCTTGGTGTAGAGAACACCTTGTACTCTCTCACAAGAATTCTTACTTAATCTCTCAAATATTCTCCAAGACTAATTCCCCCGTACTAAGGAAAATAATCCCCCTTTTATACATCATTTTACTTATTATGGTTCTAACCATAATCTTTACCAAAAATGTCCCAAATCTCCCAATTTTACTACTATCCTTGAAAATAATGGCCCTTATAATTTCGTGCTTACAAATGACAAAATCAGTTTAACAAACTTTGTTTTTTATGCCATTTTTGGAATTAGTTTTAATAATAACCCCTATTGAATAAGGGTTGTCGATTAAGTCACACTTTAAAATGTAAACGCCACAAAATTTTTAGCAATGGTGTAATGGCAGGTGCCTATTTTAGCATATGAGTGGTCGGTGGTTCAAGTTCCACTACTCACCTTTTCATTTACCCAACATGACAAGATGATAAAAAGATATGGCGGCCAAATTTAGCAATTGCCGACTTGTTTGTCGCACTGGTGGAGCTTGCAATTCGGAGAGGTGAGGTTTATTGTTCTAACCTCCAAAAGAATTTTTGAACAAACCAAACCGACACACCGCCAACTGGGTGCCACGTGGCACGAGATTATTTGCCCTTCAATGACACTTAGATGCCACGTCATCATCAACGCCATGTGTCAACCCTTTTGACTGCCACATCACCAGTTTGACTGCCACGTGTCACTGCGGGATTGGATGAAGTTGCTGACTAGGCTGCTGACGTCATCATGATGTCATCTAGTCAACTCTTTTCTTGGGTAACTTTGACCGGTCATAACTTTCGCATATGGACTCTGTTTTGCGCAAAATGAATGGCACCAGAATCGTCTTGGCGAGTACTATGACCTGGTGACATTTTATCTTGGATTTGCGATAATCTATTTTTCACTTTTTCTGGCCCTATAATTTGCCTATTGACCAGAACTTTGACCACACATAGCTTTTGCATACGAGCTCCTTTTGAGCCCGTTCAAGTTGTGCCAGGTTTAGTTTTCTGAGATCTTTGCAGTGATGCAAAATTTGAGAGATTTTGAGACTGTAAAAATTTTGGCCTTCTGGATCCCCCTAGATCAAATAAGGACTATTAAATCCCACTCGGTTAAGAGATTTTTTTGAATCAATGGTTAAATTGATACAATAAATGATCTGTTCAAAATACAACTTTGATTTGCAAATATTCAGATCTATTATTAGTTCTATAATACCTCTCTGATCAATATACACTTTAGTTCCTTTGCTTTCTTTCTTTCTTCTGCTCGGTGAATGCTCTGTCTTCTGTTGCTCGGTGTCCGCAAAATTTCTTGGCTCTGTTCTTTAACCTGTATGATCATATCTGCATGAAGAATTCTATCTTCACACAAATTATACTCATCATTCCTCTTTTTGGTAATGAATTCCTTGTCTCTTTATATAGACATGATTAGCCGCTCAATCTCCTTGTTTTGTCATGGATCTCTCCTTGATCTGTAAAACTCGCCATGCGTTGCTTTATCCCGTAAAGATCTCCTTTAGTTTTATTCCGTAAATCTCTCCTTGATAACTGTGAATAAAACGTGCTTTAAATCTTCTTCCTTGCTTTAGTTTAACTAATCGTTGCAAATAAATCAATCAATCAGTCAACCCTAAATTGTAACTCTGTCAGCTAAGAAAATTGTCGTTCTTTAACTTCGGTTATGCTCCATCATCATCTTCAATTGTGCTCGGTCATTAACTCTAGTTACTGCGGTGTTTAGTATACACCTGCTCGGTATACACTGTGCTCGGTATACACTGTGAACTGCTCAGTGTTCACTGTCACTCGGTGTATACATACTTTTTTATATTTTACTGACAACATAAAGTTTGTCTCTTCAGATCTTCAAGGTTATGATAATATGTGTATGAATAATCAAACCATATCAAGTTGACATCAATGACAATACAATACATTAACCGATTTAGTGTCTTGCATTCACTTTTGTATCTCGGTGATCATCAACTTATCATCTTCAAGCATTCAATCAGTTATAGTTCATCAATAACATATATAGGAATAAACATACTAAATTATCATTGAGAGACCTAGTAAAGGAAATGACCAACAAGTGAGGTTGTGCCTCCAATCTATTATCACTAAGAAATGCAGAGTTATATGTGCATATACATATACATATTCCCCTTCTTCCTCAAACTCTTATTTAATTCAAAAATGGCAAAAAATAACATAAAAAGATCCCAATAACAAACCAACCTTACTTTTAAATGAGATGAACTACTATATATATAAGCTTCTTAAAATAGATTATATGAATCTTGAATCATTTTAATGTATATTAGATTAACCATTAAGATCATATATGGAAGTAACTATGTATCTAGAAGTAACTCTTATAACTTACAAGTATTGGTTGTAGTGGCTTTAAGGAGTGAAATGGAGCATGATGGTGGTGGTTACGATTTGACTCCAAGGATACCACTTTCCAAATCTTAGGTGATAGGAGAAAACAAAGAATTTCTTTGCATGTTGGGTGGGGTGCATAGCAGGGTGCTATTTTGGGGGATTTGTGCCCATACCTCACATCAATTAAAATTATTTGAGAGTCATGTTTTCTATTCTAGGTTGAATTAATTAATTATATGGTGACATTGAGTTTTTTCCATACCATGATATTTGCCTCATATATTTAGACTTTTGGCCTTTAGTTTGAGGTGGTCGTCTTCTTCTTCTTCTTGTTTTTTTTGCTCTAAATTGAGTTTAGAATTAGTTCATAAAGTTCTTGGGTTTTGTTGCTAATATTCAAAATATGGGTCTCTAAAAAAGCATGGTAATTCATAATTAGTTTCCATCTCTAATTGCAAGTTGCTCAAGCTAGATTTGAGCTAGGAATTGTGGTTTTCGTCATGGGGGTCATGGAATCCCTAAATAGAATTCAACATCAAAATTCTCAATTCTAATAAGTGAATCAATTTGTATGTTGACCCTAGCTTCAATTTCAAGTCCATCAAGAAAAAAACGAGCGCATTACAAACTTATGATTAACTATAAAAAAAAATGATAGTATTTGCAAACAACTCAATCATGTCTCTTTTTCATAGATTCTAACGAATATATGAGGATTGACAATATATCATACACCATCCTGATAGTTTTTAACATTGAATAAAATTTGTGGTTGCAACATCAATATCATCAATTTCATGTTTAGCCATTTAATGCGCCAATTCAATTTTTGATCAAGAACAATATTTTATTAATTTTCTCAATATATGTACGTTACCATGACCGTAGGTTTTGATAATGACAAAGATGGTGTCAATCATACAAGATTTTTATGATCTATAATTCAATGTATCTCTAGATTTCTGAATTAGACAATGCATAAGCTTTTGAAATCCATCATAAAAATACTAGAAAGCTAAGATGTTTTTAAATTTGCTACATTTGTAATTTTAAATAAAAAAATGTTTCCATTGAAATGTAGAACACACATTAAGTATCAGATATATGTCAAAAGGGAAGATTAAAAAATGTTTTTAAAGAATATATCAAAAGGTAGCCCATTGCACGCGACTCTGCCTTTCTAATATTCGACCTCCAATAAACTTTAGCAGCAATGATATTTATTCTATCGCAAACTTTATTTCAATCTTTTGATTGAAGGTAAAGTTTTAGGCAGATTTGTTACAAAGTGTTTAGGCAATACGATTTAAAAAAGAAAGCTTGTGAGGTAAATTAAAAATTTGGAGAGTGATGCGAGTGTATTAATTCCTTTTCTGGCGTGCTGTGTGGAATGTGTGATTGGGGAATGATTAAAATTAACCACATGCCTTTGTATATGTTGAATTGAATTTATTTTAATCTTCAATAAAATTGAGTTGTTAAATTGATTTGTTTCAATGTTATTGTATAAATTAAATTTTATGTATACAATTGGTTTATGTTGTGTTAAATTAATAAAATAAGTTTTACAATTTCAATATTTGATATGACTTGTATTTAAATATAGTTTTTTTTTCTTATTTTCAAAAAGATATAAAATATATCATACAGATAAAATCTTTGATTTATAAGTGGTTATATAAAATCTTGTATGCTTATTTCACATTAAATTTAATTTTTTTAATCTTACAATAATAATTTTAGAAAGTAATTTAATTTCATACATTTTCTAAAAATGAAAGTGTTTATTGAATGTTAGTATTAATTGTGTTTAATTGATTGAATGTAGTTGCTTTTATATTAAAAAATACAAAATAATAATAATTAAATAATAATACTTTGTAAAGAAAAATTAATAATTATAAATGAAAATGAATTGGCATGATTTTTTTACATAATGTTCAATTTTATTGTATAAATTAAATTTTATGTATACAATTGATTTATGTTGTGTTAAATTAATTAAATAAATTTTACAATTTCAATATTTGATGTGACTTGTATTTAAATATATACATTTTTTCTTATTCCCAAAAAGATACAAAATATATCATCATCATCATAAGAAAAGTATTCAATATTTGATTTTGTAGGTGGTTATATCATTAACTTATATTGATATTATTAAAATCTTATATGCTTATTGTACTTGTTGCAGGCAATATACTATTGCATTCGGTTGTGCACCATTGGTGAATTAGTTTTGCGGAATGAACCAATCCTAAGTCACTATTTTTTTCTATTAGAATATTTCTAACCATAGTTTGTAATATATAATTCATCTATCATTTAATTTATTTTGAAATTAGTTTTTTAATTTACATATATTTTTATGAGATACTCTATTTAATATTTTATTATTATATTTTATTGTTTACAAATTTTAATTATAATATATTTTAACAATATTATAATATCAAAAAATTCTATCTTCATATAACATATACTACGCATCAGCATGGATGTTTAACAACTACCAAATATTAGAAATCCAGAAGGCCATAAGGAATTTCCTTTGGTCGAACGGTAAAGGCAACAAAAAGATACACATGGTTAAATGGGATTGGTGCTGCACTGATAAAAAATATGGAGGGCTTGGCCTAAAAGACCTCAGACTCCAAGGTATTGCACTTGCCACCAAATGGGTCTCTCACTGTGTTGATGGAGAAGAGCCATGGAAAGTACTTGTCAGAAATAATATCTTGAGGGGTTACCCAAAGAAGGCTAAAACTTGGAAAAATCTCCCATTTGCTGACATCCTTTTTGGCAAATTACCTACAACTGTGCATGGTTCTTCTATATTTAAAACCATATGGAGAGCATGGGAGTCTTCTAGACACTGTATCTCTGATATTTCCTTCCACTCGGACGACCTTCTGCATGGTGAGAGGTCCATCTGGTGGAATCTATATCTCCAGGGGAAGCCGCTTGCCCTGACACAAGGCTGCTCGGCTAAATTATGGAATAACTTGGGAATCTCCACCTTCATTGATTTATTTGAGAATGATTGTCTGATTAATTGGGATGAGTTAAGAAATAAATTCAAACTTCTAGCCGCTCATAAAAAAACATATTACATGATATCTAGAGCCTGCTCTAATATCCCTTCCAATTGCCTTATAGACTCACATAGATACATTAATAGCAAATGGCCTGATGGTACCTTACTCTGTAAAATCAAAGCCAAAAATGTTTACAATTCCCTGAATAATAATCAGAATATTATAAAGCATGTCAATAGTTTGTGGTATTCTGCTCTGGAGATGAAGGACTGGAATAAAATTTTTAATAGAATCTAGAAATCCTCTATTGATCCCAAGATCAGATGTTTTAAATGGCTTATGTTGATCAATAGGCTCCCTATCAACAGTTACCAGGTGACTAATGATATCTGTACTTTCTGTAATAAACCTGAAAATTGTAGACATATATTCTTTGAATGTAATTTTGCAAAAAAAGTTTGGGCTTTATGTGGAATAACTTACCCCAAGTTCATTGATATCTTTGAAATAACAACTGGATATATTCATGGTCTTAAAAATGATTCTAATATTTTATGGTCCATTATTTTCTCTAACATTTTATGGCAACTATGGAAGTGCAGAAATGAGGAAAGGTTTCAAGGTGTGCACAGATCTCTTACTGAGTTGTTTTTAAAACTCACACTTATGAAAATTTCTTCGCAGGTTTGTATCACAATGATGATCGAGAGGGAGAAACTTATCAGATTCCTCAAAATGGGACATTCCACTATGTTCATATTTGAAATGAAAGACGGATATGATTATCGTAAGCACATGAACAATATGGCTCTTTTCAACAAAACGGTGAAAAAGCTACACAAGGAGATCACCAAAAACAAGAATGCGACTGATGATCAGATAAAAATGATTGCTCAAATCCAAGCCAACAAAAGCATCGCTTGGATGGAAGGTCCTCTTGGATGGACCGCATGGGTAGAACAATTTGAAGACTTGCTTCATTAATTCCCCTTTTTGTTATATTGCGCTTTTGTAACTCCGGTTTCTTATGTAATTTGGCTTGCATACTTGGTTTTTGTGACTGTCTCTCCGTGTGAGGCTTGCCTCCGGAGCTGAAAAATACTTGGGTCTTCTTCGTTCTGTAATTTTGTTGATAACTCTATAATTAATTAAAAAAAAAATATATAATGTATTATATTTTTAATATATATAAATATTATAAATAATTATTAAAATTTCTAATATATAATATATTATTCTATAATATATAATATAAAAGTACTATATCATTTAATTTTTAATTTTTAATCTATAATAATTTTATTTTTGTAAATAATTATTAATTAAAATAAAATTAATATTAATAATAAAACTAAAATTATATATATGTGTGTGTGTGTGTGTTAGTCATTACATATATTTATTTTTATTAATATTTATTGTGTTTAATTGATTGACTGTAGTTGCTTTTATATTAAAAAATATTGTCTCTTCTGAGACATCCGATAAAATTAGAACGATACAGAGAAGATTAGCATGGCCCCTGCGCAATGACACATAGAAATATTAAAAAAAAAAAAAAAATGATAATTAAATAATAATACTTTGTAAAGAAAAATTAATAATTATAAATGAACATGATTTGGCATGATTGTTTTACATAATGCTCAATTTTATTGTATAATTTAAATTTTATGTATACAATTGATTTATGTTCTGTTAGCTTAAATAAATAAATTTTACAATTTCAATATTTGATGTGACTTGTATTTAAATATAGATTTTTTTTCTTATTCCCAAAAAGATATTCAATATTTGATTTTGTAGGTGGTTATATCATTAAATTATATGGATATTATTAAAATCTTGTATGCTTATTTAACATTAAATTAAATTTTTCTAATTTTACAATAATAATTTTAGAAAGTAATTTAATTTCATACATTTTCTAAAAATGAAAGTGTTTATTGAATGTTAGTATTAATTGTGTTTAATTGATTGAATGTAGTTGTTTTTATATTAAAAAATACAAAATAATAATAATTAAATAGTAATACTTTGTAAAGAAAAATTAATAATTATAAATGAAAAATGAATTGACATGATTTTTTTACATAATGTATAGTTAATATATAATAAAATTTAAAATAAAAAAATTTAAAAATATGAATAGAAATAAATATATATTTGTTCAATTAAACATATAGTAGGTAATTATTGTACTTGCCGTAGGCAATATACTATTGCATTCAGTTGTGCACCAATAATGAATTAGTTGCATTCGGTTGTGCACCAATAATGAATTAGTTTTACACCAATGAACCAATCATAAATTAGTATTTTTTTCTTGTTCAACTGTTTGTAAAGTTTAAATATTTATTTAAATATTAAATATACTCTATAAATTACTTTTTTCAATTATGATTGGTTCAATTGATTTGGTGTTATAGGACCCCTTTTTTCGGAGGCTTCCCAAATTTGTTTTTTCCAGATAATTTTTAACATAGTTTTGTAATATATAATTTATATATCATTTAATTTATTTTAGAATTAGTCTTTTAATTTACAATATAGTATATTTATGAAATATTGTATTTTATAATCTAAACATGTTATTTTCATTAAAAAATTCAACTATTTATAATATATAACTATTATTTATTCTAAAAAATTTACTATATAATATTTTTAATATATATATGCTATAAATAATTATTACAATTTCTAATATATAATATATAATATATAATATAAAAGTACTATATCATATATGTTATATTATATAATTTTAATATTTCATTATCTCTTTATATATTATTATTTAAATTCTACCTTACATTTATAATTTATAACTATATTTTAAATTTTTACAATTACAACTATAGAAATAAAATTATAATATATGCAAACATAATTTATTAAATATTATTTTTCAAATTTTATAAAAATTTTCTTATTTAATTTTTAATCTATAATAATTTTACTTTTTATTAAATAACTATTAATTAAATATATATAATAAAATTTAAATTAAATTTACATATATAATTATAACTATTTACGGCAAGTGCAGGCTACTATGTGGCACTTGTTTAAATTGTAATCTTGTATAAAAATTGACACTCTAAACTAAAATAAATTTATATGAGATGGGGATTGGCCCGTGGGGACGGATATCTGAGAATGGTTAGTAGTAGCGGGGTCCAGAATATAGTCATCATCTATCTGTTTAAAACCTTCGGTGGGAGGTGTTGAACTTGGTCGTTATCAATGTTTAGGCTACCAACTATAGGAGATGAAGAATCAATGGGGTAGCCACCAGTAGGAGAGCTGTCAAGTTTATCCGGAGGAGAAGATTGGGAAGAAATTTCAGTCACAGTACCCTACTTATTAGCCTTCCTCCTCCTTTTGTTGGATTTTTTAATAACCATTTGAAAATTGTCAGGTTAAAGGTTGAAGGTTGTTTCAGGAATGTTGCAAGCCCGCAGGAGTTTCAAGTCGAGATTGGGTGTCCTACGGGGAAGGTGTGGGAGAAACATCTTTAGCTTTAGGAGGTGACATCTGGGTTAGAATGAATTTAGAATAACTGAGAGGGGAGGGGTGAATCAGTTATCCTCAAGTCTAGATGTAGTAAATAAAAAATTTCTGTACTTCAGATCTACTCGGCAGCAGTAGCATAAATCAACAACTTTAATCATGCAGTTTAGTGTCAATTAAAATTAGCTTGTAGTAGCATAACAGTAAAGCAAACCATAAGCATTCACACAAGTTGACACAAGTATTTAACGTTGAAACCCAATATGGGAAAAACCACTAGTAACATGCTACCAAGTTTTCACTCTTTTGAAGTGATGCCCTGTGAGGAGCCAACCTTGTTAAAGGTTACAATAACACACTGCTAGGTGTGACCTGGTTAAAGGATTTAATCACCCTGTCAGGAGTGGCCTTGTTAGAGGACTTAGAACATTCCAATCTGAATGTCACCTTGCTAGAGGATTTATACAAATGACTGTTAAGTCAACCTTGTTAAAGGATTTAACTGATACAATGGTAAGAAAGTAATCAGTAGTTTGTGACTTGGTACATACAACTTACTTTGCAATTCAGATCCAATTACAGCTCTGATGTTAACTTACTGGATAGCCTGCATTGTCATTTCAATCTTCTGATCTGCTTGGAAATCTGTCAAGCAATCACACATACAACACTTTGCTTCTACCTTTTTCCTTCTCTACTAGATCATGCCAAACAGTAAATCAACTATGCAAACCTTTTTGCATACACTTGCATTCATCCACTTGCACACTCAATGAATAACCCCCTGAGGTTATCATATACCTCTCTGTCTAGGTCAG
>MU225648.1:225952-243387 GCA_018584345.1 Thuja plicata | reverse complement strand
ACGTGTGTGTGTGTATATGTGTATGTGTGCAAAAACAAAGTTCCAATTCCAATTCCAATTTTGTGGAACCAAACGCAGAATCTGCATCTTCTCAGTCATCTTCCAGGTGAACCAAACAGGACAAGCCCAATTGCCAGAATGGATTCAATTCCAGAATTGGCAATTCCAGCATGCACAAATTCCACGAAACAAACGGGCCCTAAGCTCCATGCCAAGTGGGGAGGAATCTGCTTCCATAGCTATTCAATTGTTGGGTTATGGAATGGTCCTTTCCACTCCATAAGTAATTGTTGAATGGTGCTATTCATGACCCAGTGGACATCCAGTTTACAAAGAGCCCTATGCCACAACTCCTGAGAAAACTTACAGTGAATTAAAGTGTGGGGTGATTCTTCTTCTTGCTTACAAAGAGTACATCTACTAGGTAGTTGGAATCCCCTCTGACCAGGTTCAATTGTTTCCATGACACTTGCGTTAATAGTTTTCAGTTAGTCACATATTTATACTATATTTTATAAATAAATAATTCACTTCTAAATCAAATCTTGAATGCATGAAAATGTATGAATGTTATATAACTAGTATACATTATTAAATATTAATATATATAAACTACACTATAGATGTCATTTTAGAGTTGCCTAGTGCATGGAGAGAAATAGATGAAAATAGGCCACTTGTGAAGGATATTTTAGGCGTAATTTATAAATATTAATATTTAATATATGTATCCTAGTAATAGTTGTGACACATGTAAGATATTAAATATAGTAATGTAGTATATCAATTTTTAATAAAATATATTATAATGCTATTACATTTTGTAATCTTTAATTCAATATATTTAATATAATATTATAATAAGTATATTTATAATATTTAATATTATTTTTTATCATAATATAAAATATAATATTATTAAATAAGTTTTAATAATATTATAGTTATTGTTAAGCTTATGACTAGGGTTAGGGGTAGAGTTATTACTAGGGATAGGGTTAGGGTTAAAGATACATTTATGGTTAGGGTGAGAGATAAAGTTAGGGTTAGTGATAGGTTATGACTAGGGATAGGGTAGAGTACTTAAAGATAGATTTATGGTTAGGGTTAGAGATAATATAGTTAAGGATAGTGATAGGGCTATGGTCAGGTTAGAATTTTGATTAGGGTTATAGCTAGGATTATGGTTGGGGTTAAAGATAGAGTTAAACTTAGGGTTAGAGATAGAATTAGGTTAGCAATGAGGTTATTATTATAGTTATGATTACTTGTTAGAGATAAAATTAGGGATGGGATTAGAATTAGGGTAATGGTTAGGGTTGGGGATAAGGTTAGTATTAGCATTAGATTTAGAGCTTGGGAAAATATTAAGGTAAATGGTAAAGATATAATTAGGGTTTGAAGTAGAGTATGATTAAGGTTAGGGTTAGGCTAGGTGTTAACATGATTCATATTGTAACCATAAGCTCCCTAATTAACAACTAACTTTAATTAAATTTCAACCCTAAATCTAATAAACCCTAACTCTAACATTTATGTTAATTATATCCTAACACTAAATCTAATTAATATTAATATAACATTATTAATAATAATTAATGTTAATTAAAACCTAACCTCGTTAAATAATAACCCTTATCCTAATTCAACCATAATATTATCCTTCATCCTAACCATAAATAAAACCCTAACCCTAACCCTGACCCTAATTAAACTTCTAACCTAAACAAACTCTAACCTTAATCTGAATGCTAATCTTAATTAAATTTTAATCCTAACAATAACTTTAACCCTGATTGAACTCTAACCATAACTCTCACCCTAATTATGAACACTAACTCTAAATATACTTGAACTATCTTTGATTGAATTCTAGCCCTAACTATAATTGGACAATAACTCTAACCTAATTCAATTATAATCCTAACTATAATTGAACCCTAACCCTAATCAAGCTCTAACACTAACCATAAACCCTAATTAAATCACAACTTTAATTGATCCTTGACCCTAATTGTACATGTACCCTTATACCAATTGAATCATAATAATTACTATAATCCTAACCCTAACTCTAACCTTAACATATTCCTATCTCTAACTCTAACCCCCTCTCTCTATAACCCCTTAATCTTATTGAACCTTAACCAATCCTAATATTAACTATAATTGTTCATTATTCCTGATTAAACTTGAATTGAACTCTAAACATAAACTTATTTGAACTATAACCCTAATTTAGCATTAAAAATAATCATAATCCTAATGCTAATAAATCCTAACAAAACTTGACTCTAACCCTAACATAAGGATAATAGTAACCCTAACCCCATTTGAACCCTACTAATAATTAAACCCTTATCCTAATCTTTTCCATAATTAAACCCTAATCCTAATTATATTTTAACCCTAACATGATTGAAGGCTTGATTAAATCATAACTTTGAGCGAATCCTAACATGAATGAACCTTAAATTAAACATTTTCCTAACCCAATCCTAAAGCTAATTTTTCACAATAAACCTAACCCTATTTGAAGGTTTTGTTATAGGACCTTATTCCCGTAAAATAGTCTAAAGAAATAGACAAACATTTTATTGTAATAAGATGAGTTCATATATTTTAAAGTTAGAATAAATAATAAAGAACGTAATAAATTGTTAAGTTTTCAAGGGATAAATTAATGTAATGTAATAATTGTTAAAGAGGGGTGTGATAGTTGGAACCACCTTATTTTTTGTATAAATCTAGTGATAAATTGTTATCTAAGGAGAATATTATTTGAGAAAGAATGAACGAGCGAGATCTTTGGTTAGTACGCTACGGACATTGGAGAGGGGCCACATAGAGTGTGTCTAATCTAGGATATGGTGTGCACCTGGAATTGTCCTAGCTAGGGATTTGACAGTGACACTTGTGTAGAGTGGAGTAATATGCTTATTCCTACTTGATTGCTCACAAACGAAAGAGGCTTAACTAGGAATCTACTTGGGCAATCTATTGGATATTCTGCATATTCAAATAAAGATAAGTACTTTATGACATTACTAATGGAGTAATATAATTGTGATGATTATACATCCTTGTAATACTCTTCATTAATTATTTTCTTCAATTGAATGAATGAAATTAATGTACTTTTTTATTTCCTACATTGTAGCTTGAAGTACAATACATTACATTATTGCATTTAAATTTGGGTAATAATCTAGTTACAATTTGGTATCAAGAGCCTCCATAAGATCACAATTATTAAGTTTTACATATTTTCTTTGTTGCACTTCATATTTATTTCAATATAAAGGAAAGAGAGAAAAATGGTGATTCTTTAATCTAGGGTTTCTACAACACTTGAATAAATTAAATATAATCCCATTATCAATTTTAAAGAAAACATCAATATAGTATAATAGCTTCCTTTGATAGTTTTAGCATTGTTTGATATTAATTTTTTTTTTATAAATATTATTGTTTTATCGATATTATTTTTATTTTTATTAAAAAGGCAACATTAGCAGAGTGCTAACCCTTACATATAAACAACCTCGAGGACGTACAATTGGGCTAGCCAGTTAGAAAAAAACATAGGCAACAAAAATAAATTATCAGCAAACCTTAGGATTAACAACATTTTACAATCGAACAACAACCTTCACAAGGGCAATTGACAATAAAGAAAAACTAAGGAATTAGGTAGCGCTAGGGTCTAGGGCTATGTCCAACATTATTTAAGACCCTAGTCCAATCTTTCCTAAGGAATTTGAGCTATTCACAAATTTCCCATTTGTCGTTGTCCTCTACATTCTACTACAAGAGACAAAGCATAGTTGCAACACTATACATAACCTTGCAGCCAAACCTTGCAACACTATGCATTCCTCCCTCCAAATATGGAAACCTTCTCATCAAGAAATCCACCTTGTTCTTCAACATCCTAACCTCCTCTAAAATATCTCTAAATGCCAGATGCACCCCTTAAAGGTAGCAGTGTTGGGCATAGGGAGAAAGTTGGGTATTTTGTTCTCGTTAATATAGTCTCTACTTATAGCCAAGAGATAGAGTATAGTAAACCATATCTATAACATGTAATATCCCAAACTGACTATTGCTAATAGGGTAGGTGCAAGAAGTTGGGTCCCAATTCGGCGAAAGTCCCGTGGACTTGAAAAATGCTGCTAGAAACGGGCACTCGTTTTGAAAAAAATAGGCACCCGATTTAGGCTCGGATGCCTGATCCAAAAATTCAAAAAATGGGTGCCCATTTTTTTCAAACCAAGTGCCTGTTTTTTTCAAAACGGGTGCTCGTTTCTATTTTTTTTTAAATTATGTCTAGAAACTTATTTTTACATGTCGATTTATTATATTTAAGAAACAAATACACGTTTTAAAACATGTGCCCATTTTTTAAAACTTAAATTTTCAATCCACCCTTTTGCATTGGATTTTGGTTTGAGATAGGCTTGGTAGGACCAAGCCTATACTTGGACCTCCAAAATAATGGCTAAGGCACTGGAATACCAGATTTTTGTCTTGCCGTAATTTTTTCAAGGTATTCCTAATCGAATTTTTTGATGAAATAAAAACCCATTAGAGTTCTTTCTGTCCAAATTTCAAAAATATAAATTTCATAGTGATATGATCAATTTTACTATTTTTGCAATATTTATTAGTAAAAAATGATACTTAAACTTAAAATAGTGAGGTTCAGTAAAACTTTAATAACTTTTTTTGAAAATAGATTATATGACATCAATCTACATAGAATTTTATTGAAGATCAATTTATTTTTTTGAAATATGTGAAATTTCAATCAAATTATGGTGGCCGTACACCAGAGGTTTCAAAAATACACTTTACAGTCAATTGAAAATTAATAAAAAGAAATATTCAACAAAAAACAAATATGCTCATCAATCCTCTGTGTCTTAGGTATCTTTCCCCTAAAGGATTCAATTGTGAACATTTAACTGTTGATGATCCCCCTTTGTTGTATGGAATGAGTTTGGGAAATGTTTTTGGCTTGTTAATCCTTTTTGTCCCTATTGGTAACATAAAAGCACATAGTATGAATATGATCATAAAAAATATATTAAAAGTATATGTACAAAAGGTTGCATTGAAACTATGTACTTGAACTTATTATAATGATACATTTGATAGTGGAGAAAATTTCCTTACAAAAAGAAAAGATAAGTGAAAATAACTGTATACAATAATAAGAAGTTCATGGAATGAAACTTATCCCTTAGAAATGCCTAAAGCTATTGATTATTTCTTGGTTCTCACATTAGAAACATGTGGATGAAAATTTAAGTGAGACATAAATAAATCCATGTGACTTCTATGAGTGTACTAGTGAGTAAAGTTGATGAGTTCATCAATTTCATCATAAGAGTGCATTTTTAAATCTTCTTCCTAATTAAGTGGGCTTCATATGATCATCTCCAAATAAAGACCAAAGGAGAAAAATAATATTCATGGAAGAGCTTCCATTTGGTCCTCAGGCTTTGGGGATGAAGTTTCCCAAAGGGAAAGGTGTATTGTGTTTCAAATACAACGTATTTTGTTATTTAATGTAAATGATCTATTTTGGTATAAAGCTTTAACTTCATTACATCACATGTAATATAAGTGGTAATAAGTAGTGGTGCTGGGTATATATAGCATTTGTGTGCTTGGATTCCTTATGCGGAGACTTCTAGAAGGTCCATTCAACCTAGTCATTGAGGTTATATAGTAGCTTGTATAAATTGCTACCCAATTTTTTTTTATAAATGATGACTTTCAATTGTAAAGAATGAAACAATCTCAAATCCTCAAACGTAAAAGATGTATTCTTCAAAATTCTTTTGTTGAACGACTTCTATTGGATGCACAATCTTTTAGAAAGAACGAAAAGGTTTTCCTTTATCAAACATAAAAGATGTATTCTTCAAAATAATTTTGTTGAACAACTTCTATTGGATGCACAATCTTTTAGAAAGAATGTAAAGGTTTTCCTTGATAGATAAATTTGTAGCACATTGTGATCCATTACTTTAGTATGCCTTGTAAAAAATGTGTTATTGAAGAAGCAGCTTGGAGAGAAAAGGATGAGCCTGCAATTGACATTTCGCATACATGTATGTTGGAATAATGGAATGGTGTGTACTGAGAGGGGATGGGTGAATCAGTACCCTTAATTTTTTTTATCAATTAACCCTTAGTAATCTTTCCTTGTATTACCGACCATATTTCTTTTCTACCTTATGCATGTAATATCAAAACATAAACTTAATTGCATGTAAACATTCATAGAAACATTCATGAAAAGTAGTTACATATGATACAAGAATTGGTAACACAGAAAACCCTTGTTAGAAGGTAAAAACTGCAGTGGGGATGAAACCCACAAAGCTTCACTATCTGCAAAATGGAAGGTTCCGATTAAGGCTACAAGTATGATCACTTCTGATGATCTTACCCTGTTAGGAGTAACATTTTAGACTGGTTAGTTCTACTCGGTTAAGAGATTTTCACAACACTGTTAAGTGTGCACTCAGTCAAGAGATTTACAATAAGACTGTTAAGTCCACCTTTGTAAAGGATTTCTTCTATTTGCTACAATTGTTAGAGAGTAGTCAAAAATACTTGTTGACCTGATGGTATGCAATCTTGAATTGCTAAATACAGATCCTTTAAGTTCACAAGATATATGTATCACCTATAGCGATTGATTAATACCTTTGTTCTACTCGATAGCCTTGAATCTTGTTCTTCATAGCTGAATCTATCTTTTGTGTACTTCAGCATGAAGCTCTCTGTCTGATCCATAGATGTCTTTTGCAGCTACAATCATCATAATCTTGATTGATTACTACATCTATTTATACAATGTATTAATGTAATTAGGGTTCACGCTTTACAATAAAAACTCTATGATCAAAGGTTTACAACTTGACCTTGATCTCGTAGTTTGCATGTTTACAATCAGTTAGACTAATTAAAACAATTACATATGCTTTACTTGTTCCTCAAGAAATGGTTTTACAACTAAGCATAAAGCTAATTATAAATATGAAGTGTTTTATCTGATGTGTAACTCAGATCCACTTTGCTTGGAAATAAAACTCTCTTGGTAGAATGGTGCTCGGGTTTCTCTATAGCATGTACTCGGTGATGTCTCTGAACTGTCTATCAGTTTACTCTGTAAATTGTGCTCTTGGTTTACTTTATAAATTTTCTGTCGGTGATAGGCTGATTTCGATGTTCACTATGCTTCTATACATTTCAGTGACCTCTGCACTTAACTGTTTTGGTGACCATTGCACTTGACTGTTTCAGTGTCCATTGCACTTAACTATTTGTTGTCACTCGGTGATCATGTTACCGACAATCCAAAAATGGTTTCCTTGTATACTAATGAAAAATATGATCCTTTAGGATTATCAATCTCCCCCTTTGGCATTAGTATCAAAAACTGATATGTGCAATTAACTGATGTGTTCAGTATATACACCAAGTGTTTACCTTGTCAATGACTACCCCTATGTGCATGCCTCGGTATGTACATGTTTCTTTGTTTATTTCCCTCTTTGGATTTTGACATATTTTCCCCCTTTAACATGTATACAGGTGGTTGCAAGAAGTTGAGTCCCACTTTTGGACAAAAAGTGGAAGTTTTTTCCCTGTTTTTCAAAATTTATGTCAATTGATGTCAAAATTTGAGGGACTTAGAGATTGAATATCAAAAAAATCCACTAATAAAAAATGTAGTGCTCAGAGTCTATTTTTCAAATATGTAATTTATTTGAATACCCACATGGTAGAAAATATATTTAGTAGGCATGTTTAAAAACCTCTTTTTAAAAATGCCTGTTTCAGGACCATACCCCGCATGTGTATGACCACCCTATTTTGAAGTAAATAAATAAATTTTTCTAAATCCTTTTGGGGGAAGGTACCTAACACATCAAAGATTGGTCATAATATTTTTAATTTTTTTAATTGAGTATATATATATTTTTATTAATTTTTAATTGACTATAAAGTACATTTTCAAAACCTCTCGTGTACGACCACCATAATTTGACAAAAATTTCACTTTTTTAGAAATTTGTCTTTTACTTTGAATAAAATTCTATGTAGATTGGGCTCATATAATTCATTTTTTCAAAAACCTAAAATCAAAATAGTTATTAAAGTTTTAGTGAACCTTACTATTTTAAGTTTAGGTACCACTTTTGATTAATAAATATTGTAAAAATAGTAAAATTAATCATATCACTATAAAATTTATATTTTTGAAATCTAGATAGTAAGATCTCTAATGGATTTTAATTTCATCAAAAATTTTGATTAGGAAGACCCTCAAAAAATTACGGCAAGACAAAAATTTGGTGTTCAAATGCCTTAGCCATTATTTTGGAGGTCCAAGCATAGGCTTGGTCCCACCAAACCTATCCCGAACTGAAATCCAATGCAAATGGTGGTTTGGTAAATTCAAATTTTAAAAAATGTGCACACATTTAAAAACGTGTACCCATTTCTTAAATGTAATAAATCGGCATATAAAAATGAGTTTTTTTTTTGTTTTGAAAAAAAATGAGTACCCGTTTGAAAAAAAATGGGCACCTATTTTTTGAATTTTAGATTGGGTGTCCGAGCCTAAGACGGGTGCCCATTTTTTTCAAAATGGGTGCCCATTCTAGCAGTAGTTTTCAAGCCCACAAGACTTCCGCAGAATTGGTACCCAACTTCTTGCACTTACCCATACATATAATATCCCCCTTTATACATGTAGTTCCCCTCTTTCACATATAATTTCCCCCATTTTTTTTTAAATAATGACAAAGGTGTAATACTTATAGCTTGTCAAGTACATGTGGGCAGGGATTTTTGAATGTCTACCATTATCTTCTCCCATTGCTCTTGGAGGTGTTCTAGGGTCATGTATTCCAATGTGAGTCTTCCATGCATGTCATATATACTCTCGGTAACAGACATCTCTGGGGTGGCAATCACTGCTTTTGTCAAAGTCATGTGTTTAAACAACAGTGTGAGATTCAGGAGCAACATAGCCTACAACTCGGTTACCTCATCTCAGATTCCTCTTTCAGCCTTTTGAAGTTCTAGTCTCAACCATTTTTCTTCTACAATCTTATCATAATGCAATTGGAATGCATTTTCTTCGGTTGTGAGACTTTGTGCACTAGCCTTAAGATCTTCGTCTATCTTTGCTATATTTTCACTATGCTCGGTAGTGAAATGCTTTATTGTGCACAACTTTTGAACTAGTTTAACTACTTCTGATAATATAGGTTCCATTGTAGTTACTAATTTAGAAACTTTTACCTTATGTTCTGCCACTTCTTGGATGATCTTCTTTGTTAGCTTATATTGAGACTTTTGTGTAGCACGTTCCTCAATGACCTTGTCTGCATCTACATTCTATGATGTAATGGCATCAGTTAGAACTGCTAATTGATCAAGTATTGGAGCATTTTGATCAATGTCAGTGTTAGGAACAATCTACAATAATATTTCTTTTGTGCTTTCCAGGACTTGTGAGTTGTTGTGCTCCTTTTTGAGCTTGTCTTGTATTGCCTTTCTTTTACAGAGTTCTCCATACTTGGTAAGTGACTCTGGATCCAGTGTCCTTGGATCATAGTCTAGTATATCAATAATTTCATCTAATGTTACCAATGCTTTGCTCTTCTTCTTCTTCTTTGTAATAGTACTGGAAGCAGGGGAATGCAGAGTTATATCAAGTTCTTTCTCTGTTTATTTTTCTTTAGGAGATTGTGTGGGAGGTGTGGCGCATTTTGTATGCTGCTCGGTATTGACCTATTGGTCGGTAGTAGACATCTCTACATCAACCTTGTCTGTATCTGCAGATTTGTTTTCCTCGGTGTTCTTATCGGTGGCAGCACTTTGTTTCTCCTCTCCACTTACATCTTTGTTCTCTTCATTTGTATATGTCTACTTCCCTTGTTTATCACCTGTGTATATTGGATTGTTTGCATCAGGCTCAGGTGACTTTTCCTTCTCTTTAGTAATTATATTGATAGCTTGTATCAATAGAGGTATTTGACATGGTACATTTACCTGTGCAACATCCATTGTATCCTTTTCCTTTTCTTGCTCACTGGCAACAGTTACATCTTCATAATTTTTGTGCTCATCATTAGAATCAATCTGAGTTATATCTTTGATTGTGATCTATGTTGTATCCCCTAATGATTGTAAAATATGAGGTATTCCATCCATAGCCTTACTTTCTTGTGTTGTCAGATCTACTGGATTGACATCCTCGGTGTCATTAATGAATATGTGTTGTGGGATCGGTGTGGCCTCTTTTTCTTCATAGTGAGGTTTCTCGGTAATCTAACCAGTACCTACTTGAGGGAATTAAATATTTTATTCCAAGTCTCATCTCTTTCTGTATCAAGCTCTACTAATCTACCCTCTAGTACCTTGCATGATCTCATTTTAGTTGAAACTTTCTTGGAATGCTCTTTCACTGTTTCATCAATCTCTTCAACTGTTGATTCGGGTGGCATGAGTGTGACTAGGGATCTTTCCCTTATCATTTTCTCGGTATGCAGTGCATAAGTCCACCTTGCTAATATTTTGTCCCTACGCTTTTGTGGCATTTGCTTGTTGAATTGTATTGGTACATACTTGTATGCAATCATTGCCTTAATTATGGCTTCTTCAATTTTAGTTTGATCTTCGGGAGACAAGGTTAGCCATTGTCTTTTCTTTCGGTGTGATATGCTCCCGGTGTCGATGATTGATTGTGAAACTTCATCAACTGTGTGAGGAACTTTGAGATTTTCTTTCTGAACTCCTTGTTCTTTCTCATCCTGCTCAGTATCTTCCCTATCTTCTTTTCCTCTGATATATCTCCTTCTTTTCCTCTTTGTTGTTTGCCCGGTTTGAGGCTTTCTCTTACAAGTCCTCACTGTACCTTTCTTAACCATTGGTGAGTCTGCATCTTTGGTAGTCTTACTCCGTGTTCTTGATGCAGTTGTCACATTTGCAACCTTTGACTTCTTGGATGATGGTGCATCTGACTCAGTAGATTCAGAATCACATATTTTTTCATCTTTACCAACGGGTGAATGTCCCTCAGTGACATCTTGTTCTGAATCTTTATCATCTACTGAAAGTTTCTTCTCAAGTTTTTTTTTATGTTTTTATTCTTCTTTCGGTCTATCTTCTTCACTACTAGGCTAGTTTTGATTCTAGCCTTAGCTTCCTCATAAGTTCCAAATATGACCAATGATTTTTCCACTACTTCATTTAGCAAGGCTTCAATAGCCTCTGTAGCTTGATCAATGTTGATCTCATAATCCAGTGGTGGTAATCACGCTATTCTTGGTACAACTAGTTTGATTAAAGTGGTGTCAGTATCGACATATGAAACATATGTCATATTTATACTATTCCACTATTTGTGTAAGTATTCTCATTCTTTTCTGCATTCTATCCTTGAAGGTAGTGAAGTATTCATCCATTAAAAATGTGAAGTTGTCCCCTAGTGACTTAATATATTCACTAATTTGTGTAGTTATTGGTCGGGTTGTGTCCCAATTGACATTACCGATAGATGGGAAGAAGTTCTGAAAGTAGAAAAATGTTCACATGAGGAGTGAACCAAACTTACATGAATTAGATCTGGCTGACCTAATTGTCCTCATGTTCTCCTCCAGTTTCTTCAGTAGCAACTTGGATAAGTCTAGTTGTAGTCCTTTCTTCACAATCTTATAGGCAGTGTCAACTGCTCCACATACTATGATGCTCAATCGGCTGGCTTGGAATACCTTGTATCCAAGTACACATGCACCAAAATTCATCTCTAGAGTGGTGATGGAATTAAATTTCAAACCTATGTCGTCCCATACTGCACCTGTCATCTTTTCAATCTCGGGGTGAGAAGGATGTTTTAGGGCTTTCGCCTTGTCGGTTACTGTATAATGGGTTACCGCATGAATCACATCCTTAGTGATTGATTTTGGTTCATCCAACCACATTTTTCTATCATGTACTTGGTTGAGTACTATTTGAGTCCACTCGGTCTTGAACTCTTTCATAAACTTTAGGGCATTTGTTAACCCTTTCACCTCAATGTGTTTGTGTTCATCTTTAAGGTTTCCATCTGTGAAAAGATTCTTGTAAGCCTCTTCAAATTCAAGGGCTCTGATCTCTACAACTTTGCAGTGGATATATGCTCAGACATCTTCAACTAGGAAAACCCTAGGAGGTATACTCGAGAACACTCCTTGGTATCGGGTTGTGAAGCAACCTCAGAGAAAAAATTATACTTGGGCTCTTCATAGGTAGAGTTCTTGATCAGGTTGACCATCTTGTCCTTCGCATTCTTGATCTTTGCGACTCATGATGTGTTTTCCATTTTTGTGAAATTAGGGCTTCTTGTGAACAAAAACTGTGAGCTCAGTGTGTCTAGATACTCACGTGATCTTTTTTGTAGATGTTGAAATCTGTTCAGATCGCCTTTGAATCTATTGTTGATCAATTTGCAAACTTGTCACTTTTGGTCACTCTGCTTTGCCCTGCTGTTTTCTCATTTTTTCTTGTGAGTGAAGGAGCTCTTCGATGCCCTATTTATAGAAAATAATCTAAGTGGTGCATTAAATGCTTTAGCTACCACTCGATAACAATGATGCTCGGGCATCATACAAACTTCATCCTCGGTGATTATACAACGCTCGGGGTAAGTGTCAACTTCATTGCACTTTTTACATGTTCACCGACGATGCTCGGTATGTTAGCGAAGACTTTATTATCTTTTACATGTTTACAGACGATGCTCGATTTATATTAATAACTTGGTTGTTTTTTATATGTACACTGACGATGCTCGGTGTGTATTAACCGACGAGATTGGATTCAAAAAATCACAACAAGTAATACCATAGTGCATCTTCATTCATGCAAATTTGGCATATTATCTATGAATATTGGAACTTATGTAAAATACAGCTTTGTATAGTGTAGTTCCATACTTACTTGTATGCTTAGGTGGGGTGGTGACATAACCAGATCCATTGGATAAGGTGTCACCAACTGTGGTGCTTGGTACAACATTATCTTTGCTTGAAGCTTTCATCCACATTTGATTTCTTACTCTCCTGATATCTTCAATAGTGTTCCCATTAGCAAAAGTGCTTGTCTCTATCACTCAGTCTCTGCAGTCCTTTCTTAGATGACCGACCTTATGATAGTGTAAGCATGCCATTCCAGAGTTAGTCCAATTCCTTGACCTTCTTATCCATTTCCTCATGCAGTTTGCAACATTGTGTCCATATCTACCACATGTTGTGCCATTTTCCCATGTTTTGTAATCCCAAACATATGAGTTACTGACTCTTCTCGGTTGATAAGCATTTTCTTGTTCTTTTGGTTTCCATGCTTGCTTTTTCTTTTTCCTGCATTCAAGAGATGTGTGGCCATGCATTTTGCAAGTAGAATAATATTTTTCCATGTAGGATTCCTTCTTTGGTTGTTTCACCTTAGATCTACATTCATGTACTTTATGTCCATGCTTGTTACAGTTATAAAAATTGCCTATGAATGTAGAAGTGGATTTAGGAATACCTTTAGCTTTTCTCTTGCAAACATTTGAAGTGTGGCCTAGTTTTCCACAGTGATTGCATGACTGCTTCTTTGTTCTTGGATTTGTGTAGACATATTTCTGATTAGCTTGGTTTGATGGTTCTCCATGCTCGGTATACCCTAGACTGGTATTGTTGTTGAGTCTTCTTTGACCATTCAAAAAATCATCCATTCTTTTTGTACTTTCTTCAGCTTTCTTGATCATATCATTATGTTGTTGTTGAATCCTTACTTCATGCTTCATTTTTTTATTTTCTTCTCTTAGTTCATCAATGACTTCCAATTTACCATTGAGTTCTATGTTCACTCGGTTGGCCTCATGGCTTATAAGAACTATTTGATTGGTGATCTCATGATGATGTTCAAGAAGTCTATGTATTTTAGTTTCTCGCTCTTGCAACTTTTCAGTGATCTTCCTCCTCTCATCAATAGCTAATGTTCTTTCTTGTTCAGCTTGTCTAGCATTATTCATAACATCAATCATCCTTACCATCTGTGTCTCTTGACTAATTTGTAGTACCTTTACTTGTTCTGTCAGATGTTGATTGATTTCATTCAGACTTGTAATGCTTCCTTCAGATGTGTCTGATGTATTTCTAGATGTAGATCCTAATGACTCAAGCAAATCGGGTATCTCTTCTTCATGATAGTATTTTTCATTGTAGTGAGATGCCATAACTTTTCTTTCATCCTGTAGCTCTCTCATCTTGATTCTTTCTTCTTTGTATTGCTCACAGAAGATTTGTATCTACAACTTCTGATTCTCAATACTCTTATCAAGCTTATACCTTTCCATTTTATGATCTTTTCGCTCAAGTAATTTAAACTTTTCCAAATAAGAGATCTAGCTCTGATACCAATTGGAATAATGGAATGGTGTGTACTAAGAGGGGAGGGGTGAATTAGTACCCTTAAATTTTTTTATCAATTAACCCTTAGTAATCTTTCCTTGCATTAGCGACCATATTGCTTTTCTACCTTATAAATGTAATATCAAAACATAAGCTTAATTGCATGTAAACATTCATAGAAACCTTCATGAAAAGTAGTTACACATGACACAAGAATTGGTAACGCAGAAAACCCCTGTTAGAAGGTAAAAACTGCGGTGGGGATGAAACCCACAAAGCTTCACTATCTGCAAAATGGAAGGTGCCAGTTAAGGCTATAAGTGTGATCACTTATGATGATCTTACCCTGCTAGGAGTAACATTTTAGACTGGTTATGTCTACTCGGTTAAGAGATTTTAACAAAATTGTTAAGTGTGCACTTGGTTAAGAGATTTACAATAAGACTATTAAGTCCACCTTCTTAAAGGATTTCTTCTAATTGTTACAATTGTTAGAGAGTAGTAAAAAATAATTATTGACATGATGGTATGCAATCTTGAATTGCTGAATACATATCCTTTAAGTTCACAAGATATATGTATCGCCTATAGTGATTGATTAATACCTCTATTCTGCTCGGTAGCCTTAAGTCTTGTTCTTCATAGCTAAATTCTGTCTTTTGTGTCCTTTTGCATGAAGCTCTCTGTCTGATCCATAGATGTCTGCTACAACTACAATCATCATAATATTGATTGATTACTACATCTATTTATACAATGTATTGACCTAATTAGGTTTCACGCTTTTCAATTAAAACTATATGATCAAAGTTTTACAACTTGACCTTGATCTCCTAGTTTGCATGTTTACAATCAGTTAGACTGATTAAAACAATTACATATGCTTTAATTGTTCCTCAAGAAATGGTTTTACAACTAAGCATAAAGCTAATTATAAAACTGAAGTGTTTTATCTGATGTGTAACTCAGATCCACTTTTCTCAAAAATAAAACTGTCTCTCGATAGACTGGTGCTTCGGTTTCTCTGTAGTCTGTGCTCGGTGATGTCTCTGAACTATTTGTCAATTTACTCTGTAAATTGTCTGCCAGTGATAGTCTGATTTCAGTATTGACTGTGCTTGTATGTTTTGGTGACCTCTGCACTTAACTGTTTCGGTGACCATTGCACTTGACTATTTCAATGTCCATTGCACTTAACTATTTGTTGTCACTCGGTGATCATGTTACCAACAGCCCAAAAACTGTTTCCTTGTATACTAATGACAAATATGATCCTTTAGGATTATCAATGTCTACCATGGTTGTTGCAACCACAAACTCCACTATATTTCATATTACAGTCTGCCCTCATTCTGGAAGCAATTATATTGATATCATTCATCATTCTAGCACCCGACACATTTCATTTTTTCATCTTAATGTTAGAAAGGAAGATCATTTGATCATGCATTAGAGTTCTGTAGACCTGCAATAATAATATGAGCATTGTAATCAAAATGAAAAGATGTGTATTCACTCTCGAGGTATTGGAAGTGCAATACCAAGAGCTTTAAGTTCATTTTTGTCATCCCATCTGTGAGCTAACTAAACAAATGACATTCACTAAAACAACTAATAATAAAATAACTTAAAGGGTGAAAATTCATCCCAAAACTAGGGCATGGATTGGGCATATATAGTAGACAAAAATTGAAATCAGATTGTCATGGCGTGTGAAGCTTGTCTTGACTACCATTTTCATAAATGGGAAGAATATTTTAAAATATTAATCTTAAAAAAATGAAATTATTAAGATGAAATAGTATATTAGACTTACAATTAAAATGATTTTTATTTAAAAGTTAGCATTTATTATGAAATGGTTTTGACTAGAGAAAACACACCTATCCATGATAACAATGGCCTAATGGGAGTTTGAACCTTTGTGGGCACAAAAAAAAAACATCGCTTGACCAACATACTTTGTGGTGAACCTTTGCTAAAAAATTATTTCAATCTTTGATAAGAAATGCCTATTTTGACTTGTAAATCAATAATTAAGCCGATAGGCTTTGTGTGGGATCTTTGCTCCCAAAAATATCTTTTCTTCCCTAAAAATTGTCAGCCTCTTTCTTTTCCCTGTTACTTCGGCAAGTTACCCGTTTGAATTTTCTTTTCCCTGTTACTTTGGCAAGTTACCTTGTTTTTTTTTTCATTCTTATCCTTGTTTTTTGTATGAAATCCATAGTTTTTTTTAGTATCTTCTAACATAGCCTTTTATTAGGGTTTGGTAGTAATTTTGAGATGAGCATATTTCACAAACCATTCAAATTATTTTAGATGGGCAGACATGTATTCCTTATTTGGTTTAACATGGTACAATCATAAACAATGGAGTGCTTAATAGAAATGTTGTTTTGGAACATAAATATATGAATGTAAAACAATGGGTTTCTTAATTTTCCATTGAAAAATATTCAATTTTGTGACTGAAAATTTTGATCTATTTTGTTTCTAAAGTGTCTTTGTATATCGTTTCCAAGATCACTCTTTTCTTTTTGGGGTCACCTGGTTATTTTGTTCCTGGCTTTGTCTATTTCACTTGGGGACATTGAATCGTATTTTGTGTTTCATTTATCTTTATTTGCTATCAATATTCTTTAAACCCCTAACAAATTTGACACATATGTAACAAATATAAATTCCAACAAAACCTCATTAACAAAGAATTGTTAAATATCATTTCTAAAATTCCTTATTAATGACCTATTTTTAGCATTGATTTTTTAAAATTAAATCTCCGCTTATGTTAAAGTTTCCACAAGATAAAAAAATCTGGAAAAAATATTCTACATTTAAATTTGTCACATATAAATTTATTTAAAAAAATATATAAATAACCAAAATTATGAAAAGATTTAAAAATAAAATAAAACAAACATTATATTTCATTTTAGAAAATATCACAACAAATATATATATATA
>MU225648.1:204905-216736 GCA_018584345.1 Thuja plicata | reverse complement strand
TCTCAAGCTTGACTTCCTCTAAGGACCAACTTGCCAAGTTTGGCCTTACATCCCTCCCCATGCCTCATAAATGGTTTCATTAATGTCTCATTAATGAAGATTCTTTTATGCCCATCCCTCATTAATTCCCAAGGCATTAATGCCTCTCACACCTCATTAATGAGTTTTACAACTCCATTAATGAACCTTGTCCCCCCTCTCTCTCCTCATTTCTTCTATAAATAGAAGGGGTTTTTGAGCACAAGGAAGCCCATAATTTACATTGAAAATGCATTGTTATGTTGTTAGGATTTAGATGGTTTCATTTTACTTCATAGTTTTATTATCATGCATGGTTATAATGTTCATTTTTTTAGAGATAATATGCATGCTTAATGATTAAATAGTTTGTTTTAACTCATATCTTTCATGCTAAGTTGTATATGTCACTGATAGTAGCATAATCTAAGGGCTGTTATGTTTCTTATCATACTCTTCTTAGTTAGAAAGCAATAGGTCGATTTTAGTATTTTATATGCTCTTCTAACCATGTTTTCCACTAACGCAATGATCTATTGAAGTGTTGTGTCGTAGGTAACAGGTGCAATATTTCGCACACATGTCCAAAAGTTGGAAAGATGAAGAAAGAGATCATGAAATTCTTGCCATGAAAAAGATGGTGGAATTACCATATAGTAGACACATGCGATGAGGCACAAATGCATCTAGTGCTAAGAGTGCAAGAAACAAAGTTATAAAGCAGTCTACTTTGGGTTTTTTTAAATGCACACTGGCTAAGTATCAGGTGTTTGATGAGACTAGCAAGAGTTGCTTTACAGATGGAGCTTTAAAAGATAAAATATCCTCAAAGGATATGGATAAAAGAATACTTGGTGATGCTGTTGAAGGTGATGTTGCAAATGTTCTTGCTCAAAATGCTCATTATCTATCATATATCAAAACATCAACTTATATGTTGCCCCTTTAGAGAAAGCTCAAATATAAACTCAAAATATGTACAAGCAAGCTTTTCCTACTAAAAAAATTAAGTTTGAATTTGTAAGAAAAAGGAATACAAGAGCTACTTGGAAACCCAAAACAACAAAATAGGAAAATAACATTTTCTTTGTACCTGGCAATACGTTGAACAAACCCTTATCCAAAGTGATTGAATGCAATTTTTATATTTTCTATTCTTGTCACCGTGGTGGAGAATCATCACTTATAAATCACCAAATAGCTTATGATTATTACAATGATAAAGAATTAATTTTTGTGCTAGGGAAATAAAGAATCAATTTTTGTGCTACTTGTGCTAGGGCAATAAAGCCCGTTGTTTACCTTTAATTAGATCCAAATCTAACAGTAATAGAGGTTTATGGATGAGGTAAGGGTAGAAAGCACATTCAGCTTGGCACCAACCACATTCAGGCACGTGAACAACTTTTCCTGTGAGTTCTCCTCCGGTCGAATGATTTTGGAATGAAATGTCTAGCTTGGCGCCAAGCACATTCAAGCGCGCAAACAACTTTTCTTGCAAGTTATTTGAAATGTTAGATTAGATTTTGGTTTATGTTTTATATCCACCCAAACTTTCCATGATTGACCCATCATTATAAATTATTTAATAAATTAAAAATCTTCATTTAATTTTAATTTAATTGATTTTTATTCTTAATTTTTTATTTTTTATTTTTGAGTAATTAGCACGTAGTATAATAAATAATCTATTTTAGGTGATGTGTACAACTAGTTCTCAAATATTTGTGTCTTTATTTTCAATATAAGATAATGCTAATTGAAAAATTTGACACAGTCGAATCCAGAAATGTACACAATCACAAAAATTATTATTTTCTTCAAAACATTACCTTTACTTCTTCCTTCAAACAATAAATCTAGGTCTAGTAGCCCTCCCAACATGGTTTTGGGTTTAAAACTCCCAAACTTCCTAAATTAGTTATACTCTTCAGACAACTCACTGATTCAGATACCCTACATATTTAATTAATTGGACCACTATAACATGATATAATATTCAAACCAACATGCTTACTTAATTTAAATTGGAAAAATCTTGTTAACTATATTAACTATCCTCCATTTTAGGTCTGTAATCAACCCTAATCTACAAAGGAAGTATTCAAAATGCAACTTGTCACAATAAACCGTAATTGAAAATTTGTTTGATGCTATAAACTATTCCTTTTAATTCTGATTATAATATCTCTAAATTAATGGTGTTTATCAATCAATTTTGTTTAAATCACCTGAAAGTCAGATTTCTAGCATGAGACAGGTGTAGATGGATTTCTCACGTAATAAGCCTATTGGCAAACAAACGTTACTGGTGAAATGAGACTAATAGGTTATGTACTAGTCTATGATTATATAAGCAAATGTTATAATTATAAAGGAGTAATAATAATTTATTTAGTCATTTTTCTTTGGGTGACTGATTATTAGTGACTAACTATTTAGTCATTTATTTGGTCCTTTTTTTAATCATGTTTGTTTAGGTGACTAATTATTAAGTCATTTATTTGGTAGTTTATTTAGTCATTTATTTGGTATTTTATTTAGTCACTTTTATTTGGTTGACCTTGCGATTTTACTTGGTGACTAAATTAGTCACTTATTTAGTCATCTATACTTGTAAATTGCAAACAAATAGTAGAATATGATAAATTTTAGTCACGTGACCAAAATTTTTAGTGACGTGAGTAAAGGTTTTAGTCACATAGTCACATATTTACCAAAAAATACAAGTGTGTATTGAATGCTTTAGAGAAGGTACTGACATACAAGGTTGATTTAGTAATCAACAAATGTGATGAGGTATATTATGGTTACCATAATCTATTGGTCATGTTGACAACATTTGGTAAACACAAGCCACAACTACAAGAGCTTTCCAAGAGGTGGAAGCCCTCCCATTATGATTTGATTAGTCTTTTCGAGGTTATTAAGAGGGATCCAGATGCTCTTAGTGAGATCAAGGAAACAGAGGAAATGATTAATGCCATTATGAAGGAAATCAATTACATAGAATAGGAAGAGGAGAGAATAAAAGAGAAAATGTCCTCCTTCCATACCATTGAACATTGGTTGATTACTGAACTTGTGGATAAAGAGGGTCATGTCAAGAATCTGGAAGAATGGAAGATAGAATACAAGGACATGGTTCATGTTATGACCTGCATACTCATCCCTACATTTTGTGTGGAAAAATGTTGCGTTCGGGCCTTTTTCTTTTCTTTTGCCTTTTTTTTTTCTCTTGTTTTGTGTTTCTCTGGGATTTGGATTTCAGAGTGTCTCCTCATTTGTGGTTAAGGAACTCTGGACTCTGGGGATTCCAGTGTCGTCACTTTTGTCTTTTCTTGAAGAAGTGAATGCCAGGTGTCCCGAGGTCTAGACTTCCGAATCTACCTATACCCTGGATTTTGACTAAAAGTTAATGTGCCCCTTAGGTGTTATAAAAGGATTTTTCCCTTCACTTTTACATTTACCACGAACACAATTACCTCTTAAGCGATCAACTGCTAAGTGCTAAGTGTTTCCCGAGCTCAAATCTCTAACATTGAAGTTGTGCAAGTGCTTGTGTCTACGTGTAGGTGTTGGCATTGGGTGTTGAGGTGACTGGTGAAGCATCATTTGAGGTTTAGTCAATTTTAGTTCTCCGTGTTTCAAGATGGTTCTTCCTTGGCCCTAGGCTTGTTGTTTTTGTTAGAATAAATGAGAGGGGGGGGTGGGGAGGGGGGGTGAATCAGTTAGCTCCCAAATATCCTACAGTCCCAAATTCCTCTAGATGTATATAAAAACAATTTCAAACATATAACTTGGTGAAATATATTATGTATCTCAAACTTTAGTCAATCATGTTTACCGAGTATTAGTAAATTAACACTATGATTACCAATCTAGGTCAATAAAGTAAAGTGCAAAGAAAAATAACAATCCACAACATTCTTGCACATTGACATAGATTTTTAACATGGAAACCCTACTAAGGGAAAAACCACCTGGGAATGATAACCCAAAATATTATACTCTTCTGAAGTGAGCTCGGTGAAGAGCCAACCTTGTTAAAGGTTACAATGCACATTGTTAAATGTGACCTTGTTAGAGGATTTAAAACTAACAGTTATCTCTTTACCATGTCTTCACTATGGGGTCAATAAGAAAACACTCAACATTCATTAGAATTTCATAATAAAGACTTTCATGTCCTACTCAGTTAAGAGATTTATCTATAACAATGGTTAAACTGACACAGTAATGATCTGATTCAAGTACAACTCTGTTTTGTAGATTTTCAGATCTATGCTAAGTACATAATAACTCTGATCAATTTGTTCACTTCAGTTCATCTCATACTTCATACTTTTTCTTCTTGGTAATGCTCTTTCCTCTTTCGCTCGGTAATGTCTGTAGAAATCCTCGGTTATGTCTTTAACCAATTTGATCAATCATGCATAAAATTTTCATGTGCGCATCATAGAATCATGTTATTCATAATGAATATATTTTCTCTTATATAGACATCATAGCTCATTTAATATCCATCCTTCAAATTTTGCTGCTTAACCTCCATCATTGATTTTGCCGCTTAAACCATCCTCGGGAGTTGTGTTAAAAACACATTTCAATCTTTGTCTCCAATCTTCCTTGAATTTTCATAATCGTTTGATCAGAATAACAAACTTTATCTTTTACCTCAAAATCATCAATTTCCAACTCAGCATTCTAGTTGACCTCAGTTTGAATAAACTACTCGGTCAATACCTTGTTGTGTCAGCGATCTCTAGCTCGGTTATCTCTGTGCTCGGTATACACTGTGTTTTACTTGGTGTTCACTGTCTCTCAGTGTATAAAAAATATTTATTTAACGACCACATAAAAATTATTTGTTCTAGTTCTCCAATCCATAAATTTTTTTTTCCACCATAATGATACTCAAATAAGTTGACATCAATGACAATACATTAACTAATAATGTCAATCATCACTTCTGTAACTCGGTTGACTATCAACAAATGACTTCAAACATAAAATGAGTTATAGTTAGTCAATCTATCCCTTTGGCATTGATGACAAAACAATATGAAATATGCAATATAAAATTTCCTTACAACAAATACCAAACGTATGTTCTACAACTCCAACAATTCTGAAGCTCTCCCTAGCTTGAATATATAAATTGTTTCAGTATTAAACAATCACCATGCAGAGTCTCCCTGCAGTTTTGACATTTATGTTCTTGAGTCTCTCTGTAGATTAGATATGTCTCTCCCTTTCTCTTTTCTCCCTTTAGTGGATAGATATTTCGTTGAATCTCTCTCCCTTTGACAACAATGCCAAAAAGAAATATACAACTCTTCAATAGCCAAATAAAATATCTTCGGTGTTCGGTGCAGTAGGTACCTTGCAGTGTACTGATATGTCTGTGTCAGTCTAGTTCAGATTTGCATCAAGATGATTGACATTTTGATTTCATGTAGGTTGATGCAACCTCCTAGTAAGCTTAGTGACCAATAGACAAGGGACAAACCCCTAGCCCACCTCTCAAGTACTCAAATGTGTCCTTCGGTAAGGGTTTGGTGAATATATTTGCAAGTTGTTCTTTTGATTGTACATATTCTAGTATCCCTTGTTTATCTTGTACATGTTCCCTTAAGTAGTGATATTTGATAGATATATGCTTTTTTTTTGCATGCATCACAGGAGTCTTTGAAATATTTAAATCACTTGTATTATCACTGAGTCAGAGATCTCTTCGTTCATACCTTTCAACAGTTGTAATCAGTTCAGTGTGTATAGAGTTGTGCTAACTACTTCTCTCCAGTATGTTTGTGCAACACTCTTTTCAATCATTAGTGTGTTGGTAAACAGATTGTTCTTTTTTCTTTAACTCTAGAATACCCAAATATTTAAGAACAATTGAATACAACAGTTGGGAAATTATTACCAAATAACTAATTTCCCTCTGAATTTAAAGGTATAGATCCCTTAAGTAAATGATCTTCAATAAATATTGATCCTTCCTATTTTAACAGGGGTATGTTCTTGACCCGATAAAAGCAAAGGTAAACCAAGATAAACCTAGATAGAAAATAGCTCAGATAGGATAATTTCAATTCTAATTTTAACCAATTTCAAGACTTCATCAATCATATGACTTCTTAAAACTTGTAATGCAATAACCGATAATAAAAATGTAGATGCAAGACTTAAAGATTTAATGATGAAATGATAATGAATCAATCTATTTCACATGGACATCTCCCTGATTTAGAAAAACACCAGATTTCCCCCTAATTAACTATATCAAATCATAATACAGAATTCTGGTTCAACCACAAACTGTAACTCTAATTCTAAAGAGACATTCAAATTTAATAGATAGATACATGCAATGCAAATGGAACAGTTAAAGAAATAGCATTCAGACATACAAATTTGACTTAGCAAGATGCTATCTTTCACACCAAAATTTAGCCAAACTTTTCATTCATGATTTGGAAAATAGTACATATAGGATTCTAGAGTTGGACCGTTACAAAAGGGTAGTCAAAATGGTTCCACTTCTCCAATCATAAATGATAAAAAAAAGTTTATCCGTTACAATACTATCAAAATTAAGCACAAGGGGGAATCTATCTAAGCTTCGGTTCACTTCCTCTTGTCTAATTTAGCCCTATAGGCAGTGACAGTTGTAATGATCGGGATGAACTCTTCATGCCTATTGATATGGACATTAGTGTATCTGATGAGCCATTTGGAATGTTCTTTGGAAAGGCTCTTGATTGCATCCATCTGATCTTTTAGCTCTTCCATGGCCTTAAAGATACATCCACTCAACTATTGGAGCTTTGGCACCTTGTCCAAATGGGTAGAAGACTGTTCTGACAGCTTATGCACATAATCAGAAAATGATTTCTGTATACTAGCCAATCCGATCATTTATTTTCCCTGACCACTTGTCTGTGATTCCGCGTGCAGACCTTGAAGGATTTATAAAAAATTTCTCTGCTCCTCCTTGATCTTGACATCTATTTGCTGCAACCCTGTTTCAGCTTGGATGATCATCTCAATCTTAAATTCCAAGCTTTGAAGCCATTCAATCAAAGGCTTGTCTCCTTTATGTAATATCTTGGCCTTTAGTGCCTCCTTGGTCTTCATTTTTACCACCATGTGAAACATCACTATGCATTCTTGACATATCACTCTCTCTGATGTGAGAGTTTGCAAATTCATTTCAATATTGCTCCTCTATGTTTCTAGCCTTAGGAGAGCATTACCTAGTTTCTCAACAACTACCAACCCTTCAGATTCAAGCATCTCTATCCACCTCTTGCCTATCTTCCTGAAGTGTCTGTCCTCTTGCAACTTGGCTATAATATCTTGGTTCTCTGCAGCACTGGGATCAAAAGTGGTCTGGGTGCTGGGAACACTTTCTATCAGAGTGATGAGCTATCTGATGAAATTAGTTAGCTCAACTACTTCTTCTTTGAGTTGAACTTTATAAGTTTTGAGCTCCTCGAGCTCTTCTTCTATTACCACATTGGTGGACTTCCACCAGTCTACCTTAGTGTCATGCTGAGAAAGCCCCATGTCAAATGACTGTAACTGAAAAATCAGAGGAAGTCATATCTTTAATTCTACCTTCCTTTGTAGGCTTGGCCACCTCCCTAGTGAAATGCCCTATTTTAAGATCTTGACCCAGTGTAGAAATTGTCTTCACTTTCTTTGCTTTTCCCACTGTGGTGCTGGGTTGCAAGCCTTGTGAGAGAGTATCTTTTCCAGAAGTCCCTTCCTTTTCTCTCTTCCTTTTGCGCTCTAAAGTATGTTCTATCCAAGATTCAACACTGGTAAATTTAGAAGCAAAAGCCAACTCTTCTATGAACAACTTCCTGATGACCGGAGGAGTAGCTTTAGGCCTGGAAGCAAATGGGTTCACTGATGTTGGAGAAGAGGAGACCAATCTAATGACTTGAGAAACTTCTTGTTGCTTCTGAATCCTCTCTTCTAATTATGTGGCTGAGGTATTGGAGGTATCCTCGCCCACTTCAACTACAATAGGGGACCCTCATCTTGGAGTATCTTGGGTCAAAGTGCCAACTTGTGTATCTACGAAAATAGATTTAGCTAATTTCTCAGGTCCTACACCTTTAGTGGGCTCTTGTGTTGGTTTGGCCATTTCTGTAGAAACTACTTCTTTTGTCGACCCGATGTCTGGAAGTGGGCCTTCTCCACATGTCTTCTTTGGCTGGACCTCTTTCTCAGGAGACTCATCACCTCCACCGGCTGGCTGAGATGAACCTTTGGCCATAGTTGGGAGTATTACTGAAGAAGTTGCTGCAATGCTCATAGTATCTTTTGTCAGGGTCCTTTGAGTAGGAGGCTTCCTTTCCGACCTCTTCCTTCTGCCTACTGTCCATTCAACCCACTACTCTGTTCTTTTGTAAATCCCACCCATCCAGGTTTCTAGGTCATTAATGGCTTGTCCTAGCATGGGCTCAGAGCTTATAGGGAGTGGCTTTATTTTCTCCAAATATGTATTATCATACATATGTTGACCATCATCTCCCAACCCTTCCACTTCAATGTTAACTTTGAAGTTTTTGATTTGTTCAATGGTTAACCTGGCGTAGAATCTCTCTTAGCTTTCTAAGTCATCTTTGCAATTAGCCCAATAGTCTTCAATATCATCAACATGATGAATTGTATGACTCATTTGCAAGAAATCTCAAGCATAATTTACAGGATCATACTACGGCCTCAAGACATCATATGTCTCCAATTGAAACCTCTTTGAAAATGTCTTCAAAACATTCTTTGCCTCAGACCAGGATGCGCAACTATAGGCTCCAATGGTCATCGGGAAATCATAGCCCTTCTTCCTAGCATCAACATAGATCAGATTCACTTGGAGTGCCTACCTCATCACCTCGACAAGTATGATCATATTATCGGGGTATCTGGGCAACTTCAAAGGGAAATCATTGAATCCTGCAAGATGAATATATGAGAAATCTGCAAATTGAATGAAAAAACACCCAAATTGGTTGATAAAAGCCATGGCTTCAGGAGAAAATATCCTTTCTAGAAAACCTTGTAGCTCCCTACAGAGTCTCATTGTGAATGCATCATTAACTCTGAGATATTCAGCATAACTATTATGTAATTGTAGACATGGGAAAAATTCATAGCTTTTAACATCATCTGGGAACTCTTATAATCTAGGAAGCCCTAGCCAAATTTGAATTGTGGCTAATATATATATAAGGACTGAAGACATGTAGAACTCATTCTAAACCTTAACTCTACTTAGGGCACTAGAGATATTTTCTCTTACCATAAGACCCAAATCGATGAAATGGTGTTGAGAACAGATCAGCTGGACTAAGAAAAAATGGTGCTCAATGAAGTTCAGTGCGTCAATCTCACCTCAAATCCTATGGAGTAGCACCAAGATGTCTACAATCTATGGCTTCAGATTCATGCCATATAATTTTTTGGGCAACTTTCCTTTGGCGCTCCTCAACTCTTCAAACCATGACATCATTATTTCTTTCTTCCACATTGCTTTCTTTGCTACATATTCGGTAACTACCCGACTATATGTCATTTCTGAATATTCAGCCTACTTTGGAATGCGCAGGGAGTTCTAGATGGAATCTCAGTCAATGGACAGAAGCACCGTGTCATTGGGCAGGAGGATTTGCTTGGTATCTGGGTTATATCAGGCTATGCACTCTCGAACAAGCTCAAGAGCTTGAATGACAATAGGAAGACCGACACCTTCTACTAACCAACTCTCTTTTAATTTCTTAGTGATAGGGTGCATCTGGTTTTCCATCAATCTGCTCTGAAATTTCTTCATATCGAAGAACTTCAAGGAAGTGTCTGTAATTTTATGCCAATCAGATGTGATGTCATTCATTGTTGCACCTTTGGTATTTTGGTTTTTTCTTATTGTCATTGATGTCAATATAGCCAGATGGTTTGATGTGCAAATGATGGTCAGAGGTCTCAAATAGTTAAAGTGTATTAATTTCACATGGAATTTTAGTGAATTATAATCCTAATTGATTCCTATATGGTTTGAATCTTCAGTATGCTGATTAGTGTTGAGTTTCAGAATGATTAATAGTTTATATAGTTAGTTATGCTTAAAACAGTCTTAATTTTATAACTAACTACTTTTAGTGTAATTAAACAAACCCCCAACTATTATACCTTTTTGGGAAGGTAATAGAAGGAACTGAAATGGGTCATTTCTAGTTTCAGATTTAAGGATGATCGTACATTTCAAATGTTCTTTAGACCAAGGCAGTTTTAGACAGTTATAACCGTTTCTGGGCAGTTTTGGTCTAATTGCAGTTTGGGGTATGTAACAGTCTCCAAAATTTTGACTTCCTTGGTTTATAAGTAGAGGATACATTCCTCTAAAATCTCCAATAGGTGGATTTTTAAAAAGGTGTAGGAGTTGTACTTAATTTGTAGTAGACCATACAGGTTACAGGAAATTTACATGGCAGCAAAGAGGAGGGTAATGCTTTATATTTCTACTTTGCTATTTATGATTTGATTTTCATTGCAGAAGTTTATCAAAGGTAGAAGAAGGGTTAGATATTTCTATTTGAGTAATTGACATCATTATTTACTCAGATCTTTTAATGGAAAAAGAAAACATATTTGGGTACTTGATGTTTTGAAGAGAAACAAGGATTTATCACTTCAAAGAAAGTTGATAGTTTGAAAGAAATTAACTCAAGTCATCCTATTGCATTCAAATATATTGTTTTAAGTTTGATTATACATTTCTTAATCTGATATATTCATTGTAATAAATCTTGCATCATTTGGTGTAATTTGTTGATGTAAAGAGAATTAGTAAGAGAGAGAAGAAGAGAAGTGTATCCTGCTTTATGTTTTCAACTTGGAGTTGAACTTTTGATTCATGATTTGTATTGTAATAGAGATGATCCTCTGATTTTTATCTCATTTTTCAGTTTGTAAGTTGGTGCTTCTTGTATTCTTGTAGTTGGTGCTTCAGGTGTAAGGGATTGGTGTTCCTTGAAATTGGTGTTTCTAAAACAGGGTGTTGGTGCTTCCCAGAGTTGGAGCTCTAAAAGATTTGCCCACGAGGCTAATAAAATTTCAAATTAAAATTAATTTTTTACCCTAAGGGGTTTTCCACTATAAATATTGTGTAATTTTTTCTTCTTTCATTTCTTGTTCTCATTTCATAACTTAATTTTATATTTGTAAAAGTGGAAAAGATTGAAAAGTTGAAAATAACAAGTTTTAAAGAAACCACTGATTCACCCCCCCCTCTTAGTGGTGTTTGTATTCCAACAAGTGGTATCAGAGCCAGGTTCCCTACATAAGGTTTAACATCTTTGGGTAGATTTTGGGGTAGTGGAATACTTATCTATAATGGCTCAAGATAGTTCTTCAAAGGTTCCTATTTTTGATGGATCAGATTATGCTTTTTGGGAAGTTATGATGCAAACTTACTTGTTATCAATTAATGTTGATGTTTGGGCTTCAATTGTTAATGGTTATAATGTTCCTAATTCTTTACCTATAGATCCTGATGAAAATAGGAAGTATGAAATTGATATGAAGGCTAAATTTGCTATATTTAACAGCTTATCTAAAGATGTTTTTGTTAAGGTAATGCATTGCAGATCTTCTAAAGAAGTATGGGACAAAGTGAAAAACACATATCATGGTAATGATAGAGTTAAAGAAGCCAAGATACAACATTTGAAATCAAGATTTGAAGACCTTAAGATGGGTGATGATGAAAAGGTAGAAGACTATCTCCTTAAGATAGATGA